>JAPKLW010001545.1:62813-99827 GCA_026898455.1 Plectranthus barbatus
AGAGAGAGATGAGAACATGTGAGAAAAAAAAATCCCCCTTGATAAAAAAAAAATGAATCATATTCATTATATTTTAATAACTCAATGGTTGATATACAATCAACCATTAATATGTTGCTTGATTGTGTTTTATAGTTTTTTTTTAATAGGATTACATGTATTAAACTCACACACCCAGATGTCTCGGCGAAGCTTGAACCAGTCACCTCCCCGAGCGAGGGAACGTGTTTTATTCTTTCAATTGTTGCTTGATTGCATATCAACCATTGATTTATTTAGATCTAATCAACATAATCTATTCTTTTTTGTCACAGGAGAATTTCTTTTCATCTGTATTTTCTTTGCATAACAGAATATCTAGAAAATCTCCAAATTATCGACATATGACCAACTAGCTAGGGCATTTGTCTGATTAACTTCCTAATTAAGTTTAATATCTCTGCCGGCCTATAGTAAAATATTATGGTGTCACAGCAAATGACAAATGTAAATAAGTGGTGACATCTCATTTCGAATATTGAAAACTCATGTGTGACGAATAGACAATTCAAATAACTAACAACTATAATATAACTTTTAATTTATTGACTAATGATCTGGTAAAAAACAACAGCTTATATACACAAAACTGAAACCCAAGTTTGCGTTTTTTTAAGAGAGAGAATCAGAAAACGCAATAAAAGAATGAGATTAGAGGATACATGAGTTTGTCATATGCGTTTGCGCATCCATTGGAGAATCTCTTATATATTCATGTTTCTCTCTCATTGTATATATATATATATGCATAACTGACACAATAAAAGAGAAAAACCACTGAAATATTTGAGAGATAAAATGATGATGGAGTTTGAGTTCGTATCCATGCTTGTGGTTTCCTCTCTAATATTCTTCGTGATTGTTTTGGTGAAACCCGGAAGTGAAAACGCATCATCACTGCTTCTGAACTGCATCCCCGGCCCGAAGAAGCTGCCGCTAATCGGAAACCTGCACCTTCTGGTCGGAAAATCTCTGCCCTACAATGCATTCAGAGACTTGGCGGCCAAGTACGGACCACTAATGCGGCTACAGCTGGGCGGCGTTCCATTCCTCATCGTCTCCTCAGTAGAAGTCGCCAAACAGGTGTTGAAAACTCACGACGTCGCCTTCGCCAATAGGCCTCCTGTTGTTGCGCTTACGAAGTTAACATACAACAGCACGGACATTGCCACTTCACCGTATGGAGAGTACTGGAGAGAGCTGAGAAAGATCTGCTCGCTCGAGCTGCTGAGCGGGAGGCGCGTGAAGAGTTTCCAGCCCATTCGAGAAGAGGTGAACTCCAATATGGCTCGATGGATCGGTTCGAATGAAGGATCGCCGGTGAATCTGACCGAAATAGCGGCGTTATCTTCCTTTGATGTTATCACCAGGGCGTCATTCGGCAAGGAATCGGAGGAGAAACGACGGATGATCTCCATGGTCAATAATCTTTTGAAGCTGGTTTCCGGATTTTCAATGGCAGATCTCTATCCTTCCAACAGATTACTTCCTGTGATCACCGGAATGAGTTTCAAGATATGGAGGATTTTTCGGCAGACAGACAGGTTTATGCAAGGTATAATCGATGAACATAGAGCAGCCACGGCGACGGCCACCGCCAATACGGTGGAAAGATCAGAAGATCTTGTGGACGTGCTTCTGAAATATCAAGAAGATGGAGCTGGAATGCAACTCACAGATGACAATATTAAAGCAGTCATATTGGTTGGCATTCATTTCTAACGCTTCTTAATCGCATATTAGGAGTTTTTCAATTCAGGATCCGAAAGATTAATTCTCAATCCAGGACCCGAAAGATCACAAAAATTCTCAATCCAGGACCCGAAAGATCATACAATTTTCAATCCAGTACCTCAATATCAGGTCATGTATTGAAAATTATTTGATTTTTGAAGTCCTGGATTGAAAAATCATCTTTTGGGACCTGAATCGATAATCGAACAATCTTTTGGGTCTTGAATAGACAATTCTCCTTATTAGTATTATTATTGCATGTGCAGGATATGTTTTCCGCTGGTGCAGAGACATCTGCAAGAGTAGTAGAATGGGCGATGTCGGAGATGGTGAGAAATCCAAAGCTTCTGAAAACAGCGCAAGACGAAGTGAGGCTGGTATTCGATGGTAATGGGCGCGTAGACGAAGAAAAGTTTGATGATCTAAAATTCCTGAAATTAGTGATCAAAGAGACGATGAGACTGCACCCGCCTGGGCCGTTTTTATTTCCTAGGACAAACAGTGAGAAGTGTGAAATAAATGGATACGAAATCCCAGCCAAAACTAAACTGATAGTCAATGCTTGGGCACTGGCAAGAGACCCCAAGTATTGGGACGATGCAGAGGAGTTTAAACCACAAAGATTTGAGAATAGCAACTTCGATTTTCAAGGAAACAATCTTGAATATATACCATTTGGTGCCGGAAGAAGAACGTGCCCTGGCATATCGTTCGGGCTGGCAAGCATAAAATTTTTTCTTGCCACGCTTCTCTATCATTTCGATTGGAAGATGCCTAATGGGATGAAAAATGAAGAACTGGATATGTCCGAGGACTATGCCACTAGCGTGCAGAGGAAGCATGATTTGCTTTTGATTCCCACCATTAAAAGGCCATTAGTATTGTTGGGTTAGCTAATCATATACTTCATTCTCATCTTCATTGTAATATTTGGTTGGGTTCCCTTGCTCTAAGGTTAAAAATATATTTGTTCAAGTTATATTTGCTAAGGATGTGTACGGCCTGGTTGAAATTACTCATTAAATTGGTCAAATCAAATTAATTTTAAAATCTTCACATTGAATAATTTGGAATCGATCCTTTCAACCAGACCGATCATATATATAATACTCCATTATTTCAAATGCAATAAAGTTTATTAAATTTCAATTGAAGGAAAGCTAAAAAAATCAATCATATATAAGTTTATATTCTTTTGAATTGCACCCTTATAAATCTACATCTCTTTCCTTCTTTTTTTTTTTTTTTTTTTGCAGTCCTGGCCTCATTTTTTTATGGCAATTGAACATAATTATATTAGTGTCATTACTTGTATTATTCGTTGAATTAATATTAAAAACGGTCAAAATTCTATATTAATTTTAATGTTTACATTATTAGTCGAATATTAATTCATCATACCATTTAAACTGACCGAACTAAATCGTTTTGATATGGTTTATTTTATTTAGTTTGAAATTGTTATTTGATTGATTTAGTTTGACCATATCAAACCATGCACACTTCTAATATTTACAACCCTAGTACATTGTAATCTGTCATACTGCATACAAATCTTCATCTAAAGAAAAAACTGGGTATTTGAAAGATGAGAAACTAGGGCATTTATCTGATAATCAAATATATTTATGGATTGAGGGGACGATTGATTTAAAACCTGTACACCACTGTTGTATATAGTAAGTGCAGAGTGTACTCCTAATAAAATTTAATTCTACTGGTAAATATTATACTGACACAAATCACAAAATAAACTGAGTTTGGGGACTCCCAAAACTCCAAAAGCAATTTCTTTTTTATTTATTTATTTTGTCAAGTCCATACGAGTGACAAATAGATTTAAACAACTAACAACTAATCTGGACAAAAAAACAAACAACTAACTGTTTTGTAAAGTTCTTATTTTTCTCCCTACAAAACCAGCTAGTAAGGATATTCACAATCGATGTGGGATATTCAACACCCCCTGACGTAACGTGGAGCTTCACGAGGATCGCATCATCGGAATAAATCAGGTCACACTACAGGATTGCTCTGGTACCATGTAAAGTTCTCATTTCTCTCCCTACAAAACAGGTTTGTAAGGAAAGGGGATGTTCACTATTATATGGTGGTATATGTACCACTTACAGATCATCACTGAAATATTAGGGAGAGTTTTTCTTACCAATGTCATGAAAAAGGAAGAACTTAATATGAGTGGATGCTTCCAAGTGAGGAAAAATGTTTTGTGCATATACATGATGATTTCAACTAAACCTTGTATTATGTATGAGTGTGCAGTGTTTTCATGATATATGTATGTATTTGTTTTCGGGACATCGTGACCACTGGGTACATTCGTGTACTTAGCCCCTATGCGCAGTTTCCCTGCGTGTAAGTACCGGTTGATGAAGGTGGAGGTGGCGTTATGAGGAGGGGATCAAAGATGAAAATTTTGTTTTGTATAATTTGTTCGGTTTGAACCACAAATGAATCCTTGTTGCTTTTGATGTTATCTTTTGATTGGCATGTATGACATTACTATGATACTTGGATATTTGATCTAGACTTCTTCGAATCTTATTAAATATAGTAAACATTTGAATGCTTGATTGATCAATTGCTAGTTCATGTAACCTCTTGTTCATCCTATGATTCATTTGTGCTTATGCTTGCTCACCCTATGATTTATTCTTGCTTATGCATACTAAGTTATCCTTGTTCTCGTAGCATGTCTAAATTTTTTGGTTATGGTATCGAAGCGACGAGCTATGTTTTCATACATAGTATCATTAGTTCTTGCATTCTAAAATTGAATTATGTCATTCATGTTTTCTTTCAAGCATGCGTTGTTTCATTGTCCCATCATGCTTGTTGCATCTATTTGATTCTATTCTTTGCTGCGAAATATTTATTGTTTTCCTTTCAAGCATGTGTTAACTTATTGTCTCATCATGCTTGTATAGTTTATTTGATTCTAATCTCCGCTGCGAATTACTTATTCGAACTTCATGATCTCATTTTATTTTTAAATAATTCTTTATTTGCTTTCGCTTGAATAATCATTTTGTTTTAATAGTCACTTCCCTTAGTGTGCATCGTGTCGCACGTGGGACTGCCGCATAGACCTGGTTTGGGGGCGCGACAATGTGATTGACGTATGTAAAGTGACATTAATAAATTGAATTGAATAATGCAACATAATATAAAAGATAATGTGATAACCAAAATTATATAATGAAAAATATAGAGGATGTCGTATTTAAAATTGTAACATTAATAAGAAGAATTAAATAATACAACATAATATAAAGGATAATGCAATAACTATAACTAAATCATGCAACAAAATATGATAGATGATGCAATAAATGCATGTAAAGCTGAAAAATTACGAAGTTTTATTTTTTTACTGATATAATATAGTGCCCGAGTTTAACACAATGGTGTCAAAGATAGTAAAATACAAAGGTTTGACACACGCAAAACAGAGTATTTTAACACACACGGAAGCTAAAGAGATTGACAAAACAGAATTAATTGTTCGAAGGTTTATAAATTATAAACCCTGGAGAGCCTCACGGCAAAATAGTTTTCACTTATTCAAAACAAGGTTTTTACAAGTGAAGAACAAAATACTAAACAAGATAGAAATTTTCTTAAGTTCACTCCTTAGTAAAATTTCTACCAAAAGCAATCAAACCCAAAAATCACACGATACAATCCAAATGCTCCTCCACCGTAGGATTCACTCTCCGGAGATGGATTCCACAACTCGATTGTAGACTTCGTGCGCTTGAAGAATGATTGAAGAAAGACAATTCAGTCTAGAGCTCGTATGAATATGTGTTTCACCTCTGATCCGCACCTTCTCTAGTCTTCCTCGTCTTGTATTTATAGAACTTGGAGCACTCGAGCACTTCTTCCACTACTTGGTAATGGATCGTGTCTTCTTCCACTTCTTTACCTGTTCATAAAACAAAAATGAACTCCCACTAACTCACGTGGGGGTTAGATAAAGATGTAGAGGTGCTCCCTATTATTTAGGAACTAAAATAACAACCTATAATAATAATATATACTATATAATAAATAAGATATAATTAATAGACATAATATATACGAATCCTAATAAATAGGATCAGTAAAAACGTCATTAAACGAATAAATATAAGTTTCCTAAAATGTAGGAATTAGTTGCAACAAACAGATTCGGAACTTTGACATTGAGGAGTCAAAGTTGTAAGCATATAAGGTTTGACATGTGAATGTTAAAGTTAGACAGTAAGGATAAGATTACCTTCAACCTGTTGAAGCGAGGTAAGTTTGACAACCGTGTGTCGAACTTACTTATTCGCAGGTAAGTTTGACAATCGTGTGACAAACTTACATATTCGCACTTCACAATCTCCCCCTTAAGCTTATCCGACCTGTTACCATTCCATATGGATCATCCATAACAAAATAGCATTCATTGCCACAAATCCATATGGTGCAACCATAATAAAAAAAATCAACCATAAACAAAAGCGAACCATTGCATAAGCAAAACAATGATGACAGGGATTGTATCAAACTCCCCCTGAATTACAAAATATTCATCAACAGAAAAGAAACAAATTTAAGGAATTTGTTTTTCAGAACTGAAATTTTAAATAAACTGGCAGTAGCAGGGGTCAGAGAATCCAGCCAATCTTCTACCATCTTCCATCTTCCATCTTGAGCACCACGTCTCCCCCTGAATGGAAGCAGGTTGGAAAGCTTACTCCAGATCCTGAAGTAGCTTTAAGGCCTGTTTGAGGAGACTCTTGGCCTGTCTGATCTTGGAAGAGCTAGCATCCACTTCTTCGTCCTCTGAAATGTCACTCGGAGCATACGGCAAGTCTTTGACCCTGGAATCTCCTTTCCTAGTCAGAGATTGCTCGAAGACCAGGGGGATAGGATCAGACTGCAACTCTTCATCCAACGGAGTGACTCCTTGAGACAAAATGAGCGCATGGAGAAGGCAAGGATGCGGCAGGTAGGTGGAATCGGCTTTGGTGACTGCACGGAAGATGTTAGTGAAAACAACTTGGCCAAAGTTGAATGGAAGACCGTAGCCCACTCTGTAGAGGAACTCGGCTTGCTCCTTTGAAAGCACGGAGAGATTCTTGTTTGGCATCCAGTTGTGAACACTGATCTTGAACAGGGCAACATACTTCCATGTCAAAGAAGAGACAGGAAGCTTGGTCACCCATGCCTTTATCTTCCCACCCGTGAGCTCAGCAGCCATCTCATTATCTGCAGACTTTGACAACCCTTCGATTTTGACAGACTTTAACCCCAGGAAATTGTTTATGGTATCAGGGTCAAACTTAATGATTTTCCCCCGTACAAACGACTTCCCAAACTTAGGTTTCCCAGTATGAAAGACCTCATCCTTCAACATATTGGCAAAAAATTCCAAAACCAAAGACGGGCTAAAGGCAGAAAAATCAGTCACAGTTTTAAGAAGACCCCTTCTCCTAAGCAGAATGTCTAACCCAAACTTAGTAAACATATCAGAATCCATCAATTTCTCTATTTTGAACTCCCTCTTAGAATAAAGCCCCTTAAGTGTTTTAGCATAGCAATGATTATACTTAACGGAGTATGACCAGCTAGCATCATAATCAGAGTTATCTTCATCAGAGGAGGACTGAGTACCTTTTCCTTTCGGGGGAGTAGGCTCCAGGGACTCAGAGTGTGCAACCTTTGGCCTTTTGGATCGTTTGACCTCAGATCGTTCAGGAGAGACGGATTTGGCTGGGCGTTTGGTAGACTTTTACACAGATTTCTTTGGCTCTGGTCTGGGCTTCTTGACAGAAGTAGCTGCTTCGGATTTCTTTTTCTTCTTCGCTGGCTGGTCTCCACTGGAATCAGCATGCTCCTCAGACTGCTCGGTGGCTTGAGGTTCTGCCTGGAAGTCCTCATCGTCAGAGTTGTCAGACTCAAAGTCTGACATGACGGTGTCAGACTTTTGGGACTGCTTTGGCAGGTCGTCATCCTTGGTGTAGACATGAGGGGTGTCAGTCAGACTCCTTTGAAACTTTCTTGGCTTCACTTTCTTCTGCCGGGTGGCGGCATGCTTTTGGTACTGCTTTTTCACCATTTCCTCTAAAATCCTTTCGGATCTCCGTTCAGGCATCTTTCATTCGAGTTGTTGGACAACGTCGGAGATGAGCTTCAGATTCCCCGGTTCTTCAGCAACAATGGGGAAACCTTTTTGGCCAGGAAGAGCGTACCGAAGTGGTGGCTCATGAATGACTTCAGTTGGGTCAGCTCCAACGGCAGAGATAGGCAGATCTTCAAAAGATTTAGAAGGAGGATCAGAGGAATCTGGTTGAAGGAAGGGTTCCCGCAAGATTCACTCTGTTTCTTCGTCAAACGCCTTATCTGACTCCTCAATTGAAGGCTCGGAAGGAGAGTTAGGGTTTTCAGATTTTGATGGAGAGGAGTGAGAGGCGGCGGTAGGTTCCTTCGCAGGCTCAGTAGGGTGAGAGGTTGAAGGTTCGGTGATAAGTGAAGGAGAGGGTTCGGTGACAGTGGGTGGTGGAGTTATTTCAGTGTTGGCCGGCGGTGTGGTGACGGTTTCAGAGATAGGAGTAGGAGTGGTTCCTTCGACAATGGGTTGAGAGGAGGAAGCTTGAGATGCTTTCTCCATTTGGCTCTCAAGAAGGTGTTGGAGAATCTTGGCTCCGTCCGGTGAGGTAAGGGTTTTTGCAAGGAGGTCTTGGATATTTTTGTCGGCCATGGTGAGGTTTTGGGTGAGTTTAGGAGGTTCAGAGAGAGAGAGAGAGAGGGTGAGAGAATGTGAGGGGTTGTGTGAGACGTGGGAGAGAGAGTGAGAATTGAAAGGTTTGTGGTGGAGGTGGTGCTTTGAGAGGCGTGAGGGAGTGATGTGACAAGGCTGCTGCAAAATACTTAAGTAGGGGGTGAGGTGTATCAATTTTGTAACAAATATAACAATATAATCGAAAATAAAGGGAATCAAGTTAAAAATCAAATGAGAAAATATCTAAAACAAATTCCTAAAACTTAGGTAAATACCAATTTAAATCGGATTAGGTTAAATTAGGATTTAAAAACCATAAAATTCGCAACAACTTAGAACAAATTTGCAGAATAAAAGATAAGCTCGAAAAGATTCAAATTATGATGACTGCTACCAGGATTGATACTGAGATGTCAAAGTTACAAAGTGTCGATAAAAAGCAACCTCATTATTCCTTCCACAAAGATTGTGTGCCTAATCACGTCCAATCTTTAGTACTAAATGAGATAAAGAAAAAATCAGCCCATTTATTTTCCAAATAAACTTTGATTCCACATGGTCAGAGTTCTAACAACGTGCTGTCCATAGTACTTTCAGTTAACTTGAAATTTAAATAGGGCAAAATCACCATGTTTTACAACTTTGAGATCTCACATTTGTATCTCTTAGTTTTATAACATGAAAAAGTATAAACGACAAAGGAACAAACTTTAACATCACAGAGTCAAAGGTTAGACAGCAGTTACGCATAGTCAAATCATTCAGTAGGAGGGTTACACATCCCTAGAGATTTTCTCAAGTATGAGAATCTCTCAAAGTCAAGAGCTTTAGTAAAAATATCTGCTAATTGTTCTTTCGTTGTCACGAACTTTAAAGTAATTAAACCTTTTTCAACCAAGCCACGAATAAAATGGTGTCTTATATCAATGTGCTTTGTGCGTGAGTGTTGGACAGGATTTTTAGCAATTTCTATTGCACTAGCATTGTCACACAAGAGAGTCAGAGTTTCAGAGGGCAAACCATAGTCTTCTAGCATTTGTCTCATCCATAAGAGTTGAGTGCATCCACTAGCTGCTGAAATGTATTCAGCTTCAGCCGTTGATGTGAGATGCAGTTTTGTTTCTTGCTAGACCATGACACCAAGTTTGCACCTATAAGAAATCCACCTCCACTTGTGCTCTTCCTGTCATCCACATCACCTGCCCAGTCCGCGTCACTATACCCTGTAATGTCAGTGCCAGACTGTTTTGTATACCAGATACCCAAATTAGGAGTGCCAGAGATATATCTAATTATCTTTTTAACAGCTTTTAAGTGTGACTCTTTGGGGTCAGACTGGTACCTTGCACATACACCTACACTGAATAAAATATCAGGACGACTGGCAGAGAGATATAAGAGACTTCCAATCATGCTACGATAAAGAGTAGGATCGACTTTGACACCTGAATTGTCTCTACATAGTTTATCACTACTACCCATAGGAGTTTTCATATGTTTAGCACTCTCAAGTCCAAATCTCTTAACTAAACCTAATGCATATTTTGACTGGGAAATAAATACACCATCCTTACGTTGCATAATTTGTAAACCTAAAAAATAATTTAATTCACCTACCATACTCATCTGAAATGTGTTAGACATACTGGTGACAAACTCATCTACCAGTTTGACATCAGAAGCACCAAAAACCATGTCATCCACGTAAATTTGTGCTATAATGAAATTATTTTCTAAATGTTTAACAAAGAGGGTTTTGTCGGCATTACCTCTTACAAAATTTAAATCCAATAGAAAATCAGTTAGTTGGGCATACCATGCACGAGGAGCTTGCTTCAAACCGTACAGGGCCTTTTTAAGCCTGTAAACATGATCTGACTTTGACACGTCTTCGAACCCCTTAGGTTGTTCAACATAAGCTTCCTCTTCAAGGATCCCGTTTAAAAATGCACTTTTGACATCCATTTGATAAAGTGAAAAATCTGCAGCACAAGCAATAGCAATCAAAAGTCGGATTGATTCTAATCTAGCCATAGGAGCAAACATTTCGTCGAAGTCAATGCCCTCAACTTGCGTATACCCCTGAGCAACCAATCTAGATTTATTCCTCACGACGTTGCCATTTTCATCGGTTTTATTCTTGAAAATCCATTTGGTTCCTATCACATTCTTGTCACTCGGCCTCAGAACTAATTCCCACACATAATTATACTCAAACTGGCCGAGTTCCTCTTGCATGGACTTAATCCAAAATTCATCTGCAAGAGCATCTTTAACATTCTTTGGTTCAAACAAAGATAAATAACAAGCAGAATGCAGAAGATTAAACTTTGACGATAGACACACAGATCTGACCATCTCTCGGTAGTTGACAGGATCCTTCTTTCTGGTTTGGACTCCCTCTGTCATACTTCCGATTACCTGAGACGTGGGATGATCCTTCCTTATTCTGAGAGGAGGGTCCCTTCTGTCGAGGTTTGACACTGGCGTGTCAGAGTGGTCTTCTGTGTCAGAGCTTGGTGAAGTATGACTCGCGGACGGCTGATCACTGGAGGACTTTTCACTGGAAGAAGGTTCTTCGGAACGTTCAATTGGATGTGAAGCATCCAATTCATCCATCCTCTCATGCAGTGATCCCGCTTTGTCAAACACAATATTGACTGACTCTTGAATGGTTTGAGTGTCAAGATTGTACACACGATAAGCTCTGCTGTTGCTAGCATACCCAAGAAATAGGGCTTTACTGCTTCTTGTGTCCAATTTTGTAAGGTATTCCCTGTCATTCAGCACAAAGTAAAGGCAACCAAAAACATGTAAGTATTTAAGATTAGGTTTCTTACCATTTAGAATCTCGTATGGAGTGGTCTTTGTTCCAGGACGAAGATACACTCTATTGATTAGATGGCACGCAGTGTTGACCGCTTCAGCCCATAGTCTTTTGGATAGGTTTTTTGAGTTTAACATAACTCTAACCATTTCCTGGAGCGTCCTATTCTTCCTTTCAACCACACCGTTTTGTTGTGGTGTCTTGGGTGCTGAGTACTCACGAGAGATGTCCTTTCTTTCATAAAATTCATTAAAGCTTTCATTCTCAAACTCTCTTCCATGATCAGTTCGGATCCGCATGACACTGAAGTGATAGAGTTTCTTGAACTTTTTGTACAGCTTCTTGAAGTGATCAAAGGCTTCAGATTTTTCTCGCAAGAATTCCACCCAAGTAAACCTTGAAAAATCATCACTGCATACTAACACATATTTCTTTCGACCTATACTTTCCACTTCAATAGGTCCCATCAAATCCATGTGAAGTAATTCAAAGCATGTGCTGGTGTTAACTGAATCAGTAACAGGGTGAGAAACACGTACCTGCTTACCTTTTGTACATGGATCACATACTTTGTCAGGGTCAAATTTAAGGTTAGGAACACCTTTGACTTCATCAGCCTTCAGAAGTTTCTGAATGCAATAGGTACTTGCATGTCCCATTTTCTGGTGCCACAGTTCAGCTTCGTCAGGCTTTGACACCAGGCATCTTCCTTCTTGTTCAGCTTGATAGCAGTTATCTAAGGATCTATTGCCAAACATAACACATCTGTTAGTTTTATCATATACCTCACAAACATCCTTGTCAAATTCGACAACCATCCCATCATCGCACAGTTGACTTATGCTGATCAGATTGGCTGTCAGACCTTCCACATACAACACATGTTGAAGTTTTGGAAAGTCTGGCACATTCAAAGTTCCTTTGCCTGTAATTCTTCCTTTAGCTCCTCCTCCATATGTAACAGAACCACCACAAATTGCTGAGTAGTCCGACAGACATGTTCGATTGCCTGTCATGTGTCTGGAGCAGCCACTGTCAAAGTACCATGTACCTGCAATGTTAGTTTTCAAAGAAGTGTAAACAACGAAGCAGTTTGAACCTGATTTCTGGTTTTCATCTGCAATTCTTTTCCTGCAGAAAGGCTTGATGTGGCCTGCCTTGTTGCAGTAATGACACACATACTTCTTTGATTTTTCTTTCTCGTTTGACACTTTGGTGTCAGACTCCCCCTTTGTGAATTTGATTAGGTTCTGGAAATCAAAATAACTAGAACTCGAAGTAGATTGATCGACATATCCTAGTCCACTTCCATCAGAGGTTTTGGTGGCAAGGATCTCATCTAAAGTGTCACGTCCACGATTGATTTTGTCAAAGACAGAGTCAGCTTCCTTCAGCTTCTCTTTGAGATGGCTGACTTCTTTGTCCCTTCTAGTGAGAAGGACTTCTAATCTCATGAGCTGTCTCCTAATGGACTGATTCTCCTCTTTTAGTCTTTCAATCTCCTGTCCTTGTTCTTCACATCGTTTATCCACAATGTTAAAAAGTTCACTCACTCTCTCCATTTCTTCTGGAGAAGAGACAAAATTTCCTTCTTCCTCGTTGCTTTGACCTGAAACATACTCAGACATTGACACGTCAGAGTTAGATGCATTGTGCCGGTTGCTTGTGTCACCACATGGCACAATAGAGAGATCTCTTGCATCTTCTTTATCCTCAGGCTCTTCAGTGTTGTCCACCTCCATCAAATCATCTTCATTGAGCTCCTCAATCCTAACATATAACACAACTTGCTCATCCTCATCCACATCAGTGTCAGAGTCTTCACTCAGGGTGGTGTTAAAGTTTAACTTCTTCCCTCTTAGAACAATAGGACATTCGTTAGCAAAATGACCCATTCCAGAACACCCATGACACTTGACATTTTCAAAAGTAGAACTTTCGGAAAAAGGATTAATACCATTTTTGGCATATTTATCACTCTTACGTGAGGATGTGGTTGAGTTACTTGAGGCGCTTGAAGGCACGGAGGTTGTAGTCTTGAATCTATTTGAGCTGGATTCACCTTTTTCTTTCTTCACAGATCTCATGAATTTGTTGAACTTTTTAGTCAGGAGTACTAGATTCGGCTGTTCCTCATCTAGCAATTCATCGTCTGACACCTCGAGGTCAAACTTTAATGAACTTGGCATCTTATCGGCTGGTTCTTTTCCAGCACGAAGAGCGATGCTTTTGCCCCTGTAGACCTATTTTTGTTCATTCAAATTCATTTCAAAAGTGGTAAGAATGCTTACCAGTTCACCAATTTCCAGCTTTTCCAAATCTCTAGCCTCTTCAATAGCAGAAATCTTGTGATTGAATCTTTCAGGTAGAGTCCTAAGCATCTTGCTAACACGTCTTTCATTGCTAATCGGTTCTTCAAGTGCGAGAGCTTCATTCGCCATGGTCACCATCTTCTCAAAGTATTCGGTGATGTTCTCATCCTCAGCCATACGGAGATTCTCAAATTTGGTAGTAAGGAGTCTCATTTTGGTCTTACGCACATTTGCTGACCCCTCACACTTGGCTTGAAGGATAAGCCAGACTTCTTTTGCTTCCAAGTAACTTGAAATTAACCTAGCACAACCAATATCAACAAACATAAAAATTGCATTAAGAGCTTTAGCATTGCAGTTTGACAACACCCGTTCCTCATTTGTCCATTTTTCTTCTTCTTTTGGAATCATGACAGTCTTTGTTGCATCTTCAGGATCTGGAATTTCTTCCTTCGGAGGTGTCCATCCTTCCAGCAACGCAGCCCAAGCTCTTTCATCAACAGCTTTGATGTAAATTCGCATACGGGTTTTCCACATGTTGTAGTTGATCCCATTACTATCCAACACGGGAGGACGGGCTGGCACACTAGACATATCCATCGTGAAAAACTGCACTCAGGAAAGAAACTACTTAGTCCGTCAAGTAGAGGCTCGTGACGCCAATTGATATAATATAGTGCCCGAGTTTAACACAATGGTGTCAAAGATAGTAAAACACAAAGGTTTGACACACGCAAAACAGAGTATTATAACACACACGGAAGCTAAAGAGATTGACACAGCGGAATTAATTGTTCGAAGGTTTATAAATTATAAACCCTCGAGAGCCTCACGGCAAAATAGTTTTCACTTATTCAAAACAAGGTTTTTACAAGTGAAGAACAAAATACTAAACAAGATAGAAATTTTCTTAAGTTCACTCCTTAGTAAAATTTCTACGAAAAGCAATGAAACCCAAAAATCACACGATACAATCCAAATGCTCCTCCACCGTAGGATTCACTTTCCGGAGATGGATTCCACAACTCGATGGTAGACTTCGTGCGCTCGAAGAATGATTGAAGAAAGACGATTCAGCCTAGAGCTCGTATGAATATGTGTTTCACCTCTGATCCGCACCTTCTCTAGTCTTCCTCGTCTTGTATTTATAGAACTTGGAGCACTCGAGCACTTCTTCCACTACTTGGTAATGGATCGTGTCTTCTTCCACGTCTTTACCTGTTCATACAATAAAAATGAACTCCCACTAACTCACGTGGGGGTTAGATAAAGATGTAGAGGTGCTACCTATTATTTAGGAACTAAAATAACAACCTATAATAATAATATAAACTATATAATAAATAAGATATAATTAATAGACATAATATATACGAATCCTAATAAATAGGATTAGTAAAAACGTCATTAAACGGATAAACATAAGTTTCCTAAAATGTAGGAATTAGTTGCAACAAACAGATTCGGAACTTTGACATTGAGGAGTCAAAGTTGTAAGCATATAAGGTTTGACATGTGAATGTTAAAGTTAGACAGTAAGGATAAGATTACCTTCAACCTGTCGAAGCAAGGTAAGTTTGACAACCGTGTGTCGAACTTACTTATTCGCAGGTAAGTTTGACAATCGTGTGACAAACTTACATATTCGCACTTCACATTTACTATGATTATGTTATTCTTAACATATGGAAATTCGTTGGAAAGATAATTAAATTATCTTTAATTTGATATATGATAAGTGAAAAAATAATTAAAATTATGTGATATATGATTATTTAAAGTTTTATAAGATTTAGAGGAGAGAGAATATATATTAAAAAAACAACAAACGTGAGTTGGAGAGGAGAGAGATTATATGATTCTAAGTAACCGCCAGATTTTATTTACCTAAATACCCTTAATTATAGTTTATAATAAAAAATAAAAATCAAATATAAAATTTAAAATCATATCTCAATCATTAGATTTGGCAAATCAAAGGCTTATATTTATTCTCTCTATATATATAAAGAGAGAGATGAGATCATGTAGAAAAAATTCTCCGTGATAAAAAAAGTATCATATTCATTAGATCTTAATAAATTAATGGTTGGTATACAATCAAGCAACATTAATATGTTTCTTGATTGTGTTTTAGTGTTTTTTTAATAGGATTACATGTATTAAACTCACACACCTAGATGTCACCGGAAAGCTCGAACTTGTGACCTCTTTGTCAAGGCAATGTGCCTTCACCACTACACTGAGCGAGGGGACGCGTTTCAGTTGTTGCTTGATTACTATGTTGCTTGATTGTGTTTCAGTTGTTGCTCGATTGTATATTAATCATTGATTTATTTGAATCTAATTGACATGATTAAATTTTTTTATTTTTTTTTTTTTTTTGTCACAGGATAATTTCTTCTCATCTGTATATATTTTCTTTGCATAGCAGAATATCTAGGAAATCTCCAAATTATCGAGATATAACCAACTAGCTAGGGCATTTTCTGACAAATTAAACTTCCTAATTAAATTTAATATCTCTACCGGCCTAGTAAATTAAATATTATGGTGACACAGCAAATGACAAATGTAAATAAGTGGTGACATCTCATTTCGATTATTGAAAACTCATGAGTGATAATTCAAACAACTAACAAATATAATAGTTTTTAATTTATTGACTATTGATCTGGTCAAAAACACCACCTTATATATACAAAACTGAAACCAAAGTTCGCGTTTTTTTTAAGAGAGAAAATCAGAAAACGCAATAAAAGAATGAGATTAGAGGATAAATGAGTTTGTCGTATGCGTTTGCGCATCCATTGGAGAATCTCTTTTATATATTCATGTCTCTCTCTTTGTGTATATATATATATGCATGAATGACACAATAAAAGAGAAAAACCACTGAAATATTGGAGAGATAAAACGATGATGGAGTTTGAGTTCATAATCACGATTGTGGTTTCCTCTCTAATATTCTTCATGATTGTTTTGGTGAAATCCGGGAGTGATAACGCATCATCACTGCTTCTGAACCGCATCCCCGGCCCAAAGAAGCTGCCGCTAATCGGAAACCTGCACCTTCTGGTGGGAAAATCTCTGCCCTACCATGTATTCAGAGACTTGGCTGCTGAGTACGGACCTCTAATGCGGCTGCAGCTGGGCGGCGTTCCATTCCTCATCGTCTCCTCGGTAGAAGTCGCCAGACAGGTGTTGAAAACTCACGACGCCACCTTCGCCAATAGGCCTCCTATTGTTGCACTTACGAAGGTAACATACAACAGCACGGACATTGCCACTTCACCGTACGGAGAGTACTGGAGAGAGCTGAGGAAGATCTGCTCGCTCGAGCTGCTGAGCGGGGGGCGCGTGAAGAGTTTCCAGCCCATTCGAGAGGACGTGAGCTCCAATATGGCCCAATGGATCGCTTCAAATGAAGGATCGCCCGTGAATCTGACCGAAATAGCGGGGTTATCTTCCTTTGATATTATCACCAGGGCGTCCTTCGGCAAGGAATTGGAGGAGAAACGACGGATGATCTCCCTGGTCAATAATCTTTTGAAGCTGGTTTCCGGCTTCTCTATGGCAGATCTCTATCCTTCCAACAGGTTACTTCCAGTGATCACCGGAATGAGTTTCAAGATATGGAGGATTTTTTGGCAGCAAGACAGGTTTATGCAAGGTATAATCGACGAACATAGAGCAGCCACGGCCACGGGCACCACCGATGCGGTGGAAAGATCAGAAGATCTTGTGGACGTGCTTCTGAAATATCAACAAGATGGTGCTGGAGTGCACCTCACTGATGACAATATTAAAGCAGTCATACTGGTTCACACGCTTTTCTAACCCTTCTTAATCACTATTTAGAGTTTTGTTAATTTATGACCCGAAAAATGATTTAATTAGGATCCGAAAGATTAATTCTCAATTCAGGATCTAAAAGATCACAAAAATTCTCAATCCAGGACCGAAAGATCATACAATTCTCAATCCAAGACCTCAATATCAGGTCCTGAATTGAGAAGTATTTGATCTTTCGGGTCCTGGATTGAAAAATTATCATTTAGGACCTGAATCGATAATCAAACTATCTTTTGGGTCTTGAATCGATAATTCTCCTTATCAGTTTATTATTGCATCTGCAGGATATGTTTTATGCTGGTGCAGAGACATCTGCAAGAATAGTAGAATGGGCGATGTCGGAGATGGTGAGAAATCCAAAGCTTCTGAAAACTGCACAAGACGAAGTGAGGCGGGTATTCGATGGTAATGGGCGGGTAGACGAAGAAAAGTTTGATGAGCTAAAATTCCTGAAATTAGTGATCAAAGAGACTATGAGACTGCACCCGCCGGGGCCGCTTTTATTTCCTAGGACAAATAGTGAGAGGTGTGAAATAAATGGATACGAAATCCCAGCCAAAACTAAACTGATAGTCAATGCTTGGGCACTGGCAAGAGACCCCAAGTATTGGAACGATGCAGAGGAGTTTAAACCAGAAAGATTTGAGAATAGCAACTTTGATTTTCAAGGAAACAATCTTGAATATATACCATTTGGTGCCGGAAGAAGAACGTGTCCTGGCATATCATTTGGGCTGGCAAGCATAGAATTTTTCCTTGCCACGCTTCTCTATCATTTCGATTGGAAGATGCCTAATGGGATGAAAAATGAAGAACTGGATATGTCCGAAGACTATGCCACTAGCTTGCAGAGGAAGCATGATTTGCTTTTGATTCCCACCACTAAAAGGCCATTAGTATTGTTGGGTTAGCTAATCATATCCTTCATTCTCATCTTCATTGTAATATTTGGTTGGGCTCCCTTGCTCGATAAGGTTGAAAATATATTTGTTCAAGTAATATTTGCTAAGCATGTGTACGGCCTGGTCGAAATTACTCATTAAATCGATCAAATCAACCTAATTTGAAAATCTTCACATTGAATAATTTGGAACCGATCCTTCAACCAGACCGATCCTATCTATAATGATAGAATTTAGTGCCTGAGTTTAACACAATGGTGTCAAAGATACAAAAAAATAATGTCTGACAAACGAAAGTCAAAGCACAAACGTTAAAAGAGTTTGACACAGCGAAAATAATTTTTTGAAGGTTTATAAAGTATAAACCCCCGAGAGCCACACGGCAAAACAGTTTTCACTTATTCAAAACAAGGTTTTTACAAGTGAAGAACAAAATACTAAATTATATAGAATTTTTTCTAAGTTCACTCCTTAGAACAATTTCTACGAAAGCTACCACACACAAATAAACACGATACAACCTAACTGCTCCTCCACCGTAGGATTCACTCTCCGGAGATGGATTCCAAAACTTGATTGTAGGCTTCGTGCACTTGATGAATGATAGTAGAACAATGTAGCCTAGAGAACTCACGTATGTATAATCTTCTAACTCCCGATCTCTAGTCTTCTTCGTCTTCTATTTATTGAACTTGGAGCACACGTACACGTCTTCCACTACTTTGCACTGGAACGTGTCTTCTTCCACTTCTTTACCTGGTCATGCCACAAAACACAACGTCCACAAACTCTCGTGGAGGTTATTAAGGAAGTGGAGGTGCTCCCTATTATTTAGGAACAAGATAATAATATATAATTAAATATAGTAATTAACAATAATATATACATTCCCTAATATTTAGGACCAGCAAAAACGTAACAAACCAGATAGATACAAGATTCCTATAAAGTAGGAGTTAGTTGTAACAAACAGATACAAAAGTTTAACATAGGAGTGTCAAAGTTAAACAAAATCTGTCAAAGTTAGAACAGACTCTGATAAGATTAACACCAAAGTGTCAATGAGAGGTAAGTTAGACAACGTTGTGTCAAATTTACTTATTCGACACTTCACAATCTCCCCCTTAAGCTTATCCGACCTGTTACCATTCCATATGGATCATCCATAACAAAAACAACATTCAAAGCCGCACATTTTCATATGGTGCGACCATAATAATAGTAATAAAGGTATGAATCATCCATAATCAAAACCTAGATATATTGCATTAAGCAATAAAACAAAGATTACAGAGGTTGCAAAGAACTCCCCCTGAATCTTGAAATATTCAACAAAAAAAAAAAAACTTAACAAACCAACAAAAACATAAATTGAAATTGTTCATGGCAGAAAAATAAATTGTTAAGAGGTAGGGAATCATCCAACATTCGTGCAGCTGCAGACCAACTTCATCTCCCTCCCAGATCCACATTTGTCTCCCCCTAAATGGTACCAGGTGGGAAACTTTATTCCAGATCCTGCAGCAACTTCAGAGCTTGCTTGAGGAGCCTCTTGGCTTGTTGGATCTTGGAAGTGTGATCTTGGGAGATAGTACCAGCATCCATATTTTCATCCTCGGAAGTGTCACTCGGAACATATGGAAAGTCTTTGACCCTTGTGTCACCCTTTCGAGTAAGAGACTGCTCAAGGACGAGAGGGATGTGATCGGACTGCAACTCTTCTTCCAACGGAGTAACTCCTTGAGACACAATAAGTGCATGGAGAAGGCAAGGATGCGGCAGATAAGTGGAATCTAACTTTGACACTGCACGGAAAATGTTAGCAAAAACTACTTGGCCAAAGTTGAAAGGTAGACCAGTTCCAACCCTGTAGAGGAGTTCATCTTGTTCCCAAGAAACCACTGACAGGTTCTTGTTCGGCAACCAATTATGCACATAGATCTTGAACAGTGCCACGTACTTCCAGGTCAAAGTGGACATAGGCATCTTAGTCACCCAAGTTTTGGATTTTCCCCCGGTCAGTTCCACAACCATGTCCTTCTCGGCAGACTTTGACAAAGCTTCAACATTCTCAGACTTCAACTTAAGGAATGCATTTATAGAATCAGGGTCAAACCTTATCACCTTTCCTCTAACAAAGGACTTCCCAAACTTGTGTTTGTAAGACTGGAACACCTCATCTTTCAACATGTTGGCAAAAAATTCAAGAACCAAAGTAGCACCAAAGAAGTAAACTCAGTCACAGTTTTTAGAAGACCCCTTTTTCTAAGAAACAAGTCTAACCCAAACTTCGAAAACATAGAGCCATCCATCATTTTATCAATCTTAAACTCCCTCTTAGAGTAAAGTACTTTAAGCGACTTAGATAGGTAGTGATAATACTTCACAGAATATGATCGACTAACATCATAATCAGAATCGTCGTCAGAGGAGGATGGAGTCCCTTTTCCTTTCTAGGATGAGGGATCCATGGATTTAGATTTTTCAACCTTGGGCTTCTTTGACCTCTGGGCTTCAGATCGTTCATGAGATTCGGATTTTGATCGTCGTTTGGCAGACTTTGACACTATTTCTTCGGCTTTGGCTTACTTTTCTTTGAAGAGGGTGCAACTCTGACTTCTTCCTTTTCTTTTCCGGTTGTTCACCACTTGAATCAACATGTTCTTCACTTTGTTCGGCTTCCTGTGGATCCATCTTCAAGTCTTCGTCAGAGCTCTTCAAATCACCGGACTTGTAGTCTGACACAACATTGTCAGACTTCAAAGATGGCTCCAACAAATCATCGACTTTAGTAAACACATGTGGGGCGTTTGTGAGGCTTCTCTGGAACTTCCTTGGTTTCATTTTCTTCCTTCGACTTGCGGCATGCTTTTTGTGCTCCTTATTTAGAGACTCTTCATAAATCCTTTTGGTCCTTTGTTCGGACATCTTCCCTTCAATTTGTTGGACGACATCGGAGATCAGCTTTAGGTTCCCTGGATGTTTGACATCAACCGGAATCCTTTTTGTTCGGGCAGAGCAAAGCGGAGTGGCAATTTGTGAAGAACTTCCTCCGGGTTCACATCCCAAACTGTCAAAGGTAGGTTTTCGAAAGATTGTAGAGGTTTGGAGGCCGTATTTGGGTTAAGAAAGGGCTCCTTTAGAATCATTTTGGTCTCTTCATCGAACGCTTTGTCTGATTCTTCAATAGAGGGCAAGGAAAGAGAGTTTGGATTTTTCGATTTTGTTGGAGAGGTGTGAGGTTCGGAGGTCGGGTCTTTAGGAGTGGGTTCAGAGGTGAGAGAGGGTGAAGGTTCGGTGATGACTGGAGGAATGGGTTCGGCGGCAAGTGGTGTAGAGGTTTCAGTGGTAGATGGTGGAGTGGTCAAGGTTTCAGAGGTAGGAGGAAGAGTGGTACCTTCGATGTTTGGTTGAGAGGAAGAGGCTTGCGAAGCTTTCTCCATTTGGCTCTCCAGCAGCCGTTGTGAAATCTTAGCACCGTTCGAAGAGGCGAGGGTCTTTGCAAGGAGGTCTTGGATATTTTGATCGGCCATGGAGTGTTTTTGGGAGAAAGAGAGACCAGTGATTTGTGTGAGAGAGAGAGATGGTGAAAGGTTTGTGTGGAGGAGAAAAAACTTTGATACGCGTCTGACTGGTGTGAATAGTGATCTGCAGGAAACACTTAAGTAGAGAGAGGTAAAACAATAACACCGAAAAATAAGGGGATAAATCATAATTTAAACAACTAAAAGATTAACTTAAACAAAAAACTAATTACTAAAAAATAGGATAAAATTTAAAAACAAACTAGGTTAATTAAAATTCAAAAATCTTAAAATTCGTAACAACTAAAAACAAATCTGCAGAAAAAAAATTAAAAGCTCAAAAAGATTTAAAGTATGATGACTGTTAACAAGTTTGACACTGGGGGGTTAAAGTTAGAAAGAGTCGATATAAACATTCTCATTACTCCTTCCACAAAGATTGTGTGCCTAATGATAAGCTCATATTTATACTCACTTATCTATATTTTTCTCCATTGTTTTAGTGCAACTAGTTTATGTTTTTACTTATTTCTGTGCATGAGACAGTTTTAGGGAACTGCCTGATAAGCTCGTTTTTCTACTCTCTTATCGCATTGTTTTTCCTTTCTTTTATGCATTTTATTATGTTTTCTTGAATAAACTGAGCATGAGTGTATATTAGAGGGTATTATGCTTGCCATGGTGAGATTTTACAGGTTTTAGGCTAAATCCAATGGAGAACCCGTACCGAAAGCAGCAGATGTTCAAATGAACAGTCACTACTTTTTCCACCGATGGAATCTGAGCTAATGGAGCATGGCATTTGAAAGATCTTTGAGTTAGCTTTCCAACGCAACTGGAATCGGATCAATCGGAGTTCGGATGTGAAAGTTATGGCCAAAACCGTGAGACTGTGCAGAAGGGTCGGAAGTGGCGAAACGTCTCTGTTTCGGCCGAAACGAAACCCATCTCGGCCGGGCCGCATTTTTCATCTCGGCCGGGGCAAGAGCCATCTCGGCCGAGATAGACATGAATGGCGAGATTTGGCGAGATTTTCATATATTTTGGGCGAGAATTGCTTGGGGAACAAGATATACATCAATTTGGAAGCAATCAATCATACTTTTCGAAGATATACATCCAAGGCCTCAACCCTACTTCTATATAAACTCATAATTAGCTCAGAATTCATAACCCTTCAGCCCCCCTTTAGTTTTAATTATTTTCAGAGTTGTTTTACTTTAGTTTTTTGTCAGAATTCCTCTTTACTTTTTATTTACTTTTCAATGCAATCTTTATTTTTCTCTGCAATGTTTTCTTTCAATATGTTAGGCTAGAACCCTAAACAGGTTCTAGGGTTTCTCCATCTGTGATGCATGTTTAGATGTATTTATTCAAACCCTTGGTTTAAACTCTTTGATTTTATTTCAAATCTATTTTCAATTGAAGGATCGAGAGATGAAAATTGGAATAGGTGTTAGTTATTGATTGAAGGACCGAAAGGTGAAAATCGATAATAGGAAGTGAGAGTTTAATGCTTTTGATTATCTGTCTGACCACGAAGATTTCAATTGTAGGAAAATCTAGATCTTTATGAAATTGATTAACTTTGTATGTTTGAGACCGAGAGGAGATAACCACTAATTAGTAATTTAGGATTTAATTGCCCGACCAAGGAATTAATTCCACATTAACAGATTTTCCACCAAAAATATCTTTTCTGGGTTTGAATATTTATTTCTTGCATGCTGATCAGTTTGGTAGATGTCCCTAGGATCTGTGCTTTTTCATATTTGAATTTTCTCTTTAAATTAATTGTTTTGAAAACCCAAAACCCTTTTGAATTGATTTAACCAAACAATAGTTCTGAAAACCATCTCTAGTACATGAATCCCTTCGTAGCACTATCCCTGTGGGTTCGACAACCTTAGGGTTTTACAAATTTATTTGCTACTGTTTCTACAGCTATCAAATTGGCGCCGTTGCCAGGGATAGTCAGACGGCGAATCATTACTGGAAAGTTGAAGAACTTCTGGATTGGGTTGTATTATTTCTTTTTATTTTCGAGTTTGGTATTAATTTCTGTTTTTGGAGTCAGTTCAGTTGTTTTTCGCGTGCGTGAGTTTTCGGAGTCGCGTCTGTCTCGGCCGAGGTGAGTCCCACCACGGTCGAGACGATCTCTCCATCTCGGTCAATTTGAGTCACATATCGGCCGAGACGAAAATTTTCATCCCGGTCGAGATACACATTATCCCGGCCGGGACAGCCTAATTTCCTCATCGATTTCTGTGCAGGTGTATGAACACAAGGAGCAAAGGGAAGACACTCGAACCTTTCATACCAGAAATCGAAGCAACCTGCAGGAACATCAGAAAGAGAGGAAAAAGACTAGACTTTGAGATGGAAGCAAATCCGGAAGCCCCACTGCAAAACATGACACCGGAAGAGCAGAGGCAATTCGTGAATGAGGTGCAACAACTGAGGGCGCAACTTCTTGCAGCCCAAGCTACCCAAGCCGAGCAAGCCGCAAGACTGGCGGAACTGAATGAAAGGCAAGTCATAGTGCCACAAAGGTCTATTCTAGACCGATTTGTACCACAGCAGGAAGAGGCAGGATTCAGGGTTGGCATCAATGCCAACAACTTCGAGCTGCGCACAGGGCTGATACAGATGGTGCAGCAGAACCAGTTTGGGGGGAGAGCCGTAGAGGATCCGTATGCACACCTCAGTCAATTCATAGAGGTGTGCGACACGATAAAGCAGAATGGAGTCCCCCAAGACGCCATCAGGATGAGGCTGTTCTCATTCTCACTCAGAGATGAGGCGCGGTCATGGTTTGCTGGGCTTGATAAAATCCAAATTGGGACATGGGAGGAGCTGCGAGCAGCGTTCCTCACCAACTACTTCCCACCGAGCCTGTTGCTGAAAAGAAAAGCTGCCATCACCACATTCAAGCAGCTGTACGATGAATCCCTGCATGAAGCCTGGAAGAGATATAAGGAGTTGCTGAGACTTTGTCCTGGGCATGGGATAGACCTTGAAATGCAGGTCTGTCACTTCTACGAAGGCCTGACTCCGCACATGAAGCAGTTAGTCGATGCATCTTCTGGTGGGGTACTGATGAAGAAGAGCGGAGAAGAAAGTATGAGGCTTCTGGCAGACATGGCACTGAACAGCCACCAATGGCCGACTGAGAGACAGACGGTACCAGTCAAAGCCGTGGAAGCCAAGCCAGAGTTCGATGTGGTCGCGGAGGTGAAAAAACTCCGAGAGGAAATTGAGAAGCTGGGGACCACAAAGGTTGCTGCCAATCCTACTGAGCAGAGCATGGCAATCGTACCGGTGGAGGCTGACTACATCAATCGGGGAACAAGCAGTTCATCTGGAGCTGGAAGTTCGGAGGTAAACTACATAGGCGGTGGTTATCACAATAACTACCGCGGTAATCAGGGGTATCACTATAACCATGGGCGATCTCACCCTGGTTTCTCTTATGCTAACCCCTCTGCTGCAGAGCACCCTCCTCCTGGTTTTGATGTAGGTACCGGAGGTGAAATTGTGGAAAGAAAGAAGTCCGTGCTGGAAGATACATTGGAGAAATTCATCAAAAGCTCGGACAACCGATTTGGCAAGGTGGAGAACGAAGTCAAAGGGATAGCCAATCACATGCAAGTAATGACAAAGCATCTGGAGATGATGGATGTCCAATTGAGTCAGATCTCCAACACCTTAGGGAATCAGCACAAGCCGGGGCAACTTCCGAGTATGACGGAAAAGAATCCAGCAAGGGAAAAGCCAGTCAATGCTATCTCGCTTCGATCTGGAAGGAGATATGAAGGCCCAAGCAACCCGGAAGGAGGAGAAAGTGAAACAGGGGAAGAAAACCCCGCGGAAGACTGCTCTGTCTCGTTTTTCTACTCTCTTATCGCATTGTTTTTCCTTTCTTTTATGCATTTTATTATGTTTTCTTGAATAAACTGAGCATGAGTGTATATTAGAGGGTATTATGCTTGCCATGGTGAATTTTACAGGTTTTAGGCTAAATCCAATGGAGAACCCGTACCGAAAGCAGCAGATGTTCAAAGGAACAGTCACTAATTTTTCCACCGATGGAATCTGAGCTAATGGAGCGTAGCATTTGAAAGATCTTTGAGTTAGCTTTCCAACGCAACTGGAATCGGATCAATCGGAGTTCGGATGTGAAAGTTATGGCCAAAACCGTGAGACTGTGCAGAAGGGTCGGAAGTGGCGAAACGTCTCTGTTTCGGCCGAAACGAAACCCATCTCGGCCGGGCCGCATTTTTCATCTCGGCCGGGGCAAGAGCCATCTCGGCCGAGACAGACATGAATGGCGAGATTTGGCGAGATTTTCATATATTTTGGGCGAGAATTGCTTGGGGAACAAGATATACATCAATTTGGAAGCAATCAATCATACGTTTCGAAGATATACATCCAAGGCCTCAACCCTACTTCTATATAAACTCATAATTAGCTCAGAATTCATAACCCTTCAGCCCCCCTTTAGTTTTAATTATTTTCAGAGTTGTTTTACTTTAGTTTTTTGTCAGAATTCCTCTTTACTTTTTATTTACTTTTCAATGCAATCTTTATTTTTCTCTGCAATGTTTTCTTTCAATATGTTAGGCTAGAACCCTAAACAGGTTCTAGGGTTTCTCCATCTGTGATGCATGTTTAGATGTATTTATTCAAACCCTTGGTTTAAACTCTTTGATTTTATTTAAAATCTATTTTCAATTGAAGGATCGAGAGATGAAAATTGGAATAGGTGTTAGTTATTGATTGAAGGACCGAAAGGTGAAAATCGATAATAGGAAGTGAGAGTTTAATGCTTTTGATTATTTGTCTGACCACGAAGATTTCAATTGTAGGAAAATCTAGATCTTTATGAAATTGATTAACTTTGTATGTTTGAGACCGAGAGGAGATAACCACTAGTTAGTAATTTAGGATTTAATTGCCCGACCAAGGAATTAATTCCACATTAACAGATTTTCCACCAAAAATATCTTTTCTGGGTTTGAATATTTATTTCTTGCATGCTGATCAGTTTGGTAGATGTCCCTAGGATCTGTGCTTTTTCATATTTGAATTTTCTCTTTAAATTAATTGTTTTGAAAACCCAAAACCCTTTTGAATTGATTTACCCAAACAATAGTTCTGAAAACCATCTCTAGTACATGAATCCCTTCGTAGCGCTATCCCTGTGGGTTCGACAACCTTAAGGTTTTACAAATTTATTTGCTACTGTTTCTACAGCTATCACTGCCCTTGTTTGTGTTGTGATCCAAGGGAAGTGGCAATCTGGCTGACCTGTGTCTCGATCATCTGAGCATGTTTCTCCACTCTATCCACTTTGTTGTTGATTCCTTGCACATCTTGCTCCAACTGTCCAACCCTTTTATCAGACCCTTGCATGAACTTGGCTAGGATCTCCTCAAGATTCAGCTTCTTCGGCTCAACAGTAGCTCCATCCTGCACATTGAATCCAAAAGGAGGTTGTTCAGCAGCATCATGATTTGAATAAGAGAAACCTGGGTGATTTCTTGCTTTGTTGGGATTGTAGCTTTGATTGTAGTTCTGATTGTAGCCCTGATTGTAGCCTTGATTTTGCGAATATCCCCCTCGGTTGTTATTCTAATAACCACCTCGCTGGACAAAATTGACATCAGCAACATCAGCCTCACAAGAAGAAGACGGAACTGGATCGACAACAGCAATGGTTCGTCCAATTTCCATCTTGGCAAAGTCCTCTCTCAGCTTCTTGATCTCTCCCAACAAATCTACCTCAGGGGTTGCCACCTTCTCCACAGCTTTGACTGGTTCCTTGCGACTATTAGACCACCTTTGACTGTTGTTTGCCATCTTCTGAAAGAAATCCATAGCTCTCTTGGGATCCTTAGTCATAATAGAGTCCCCCAATGTGGAATCCACCAATTCAACAGTCCTTTCATTCAATCATTCATAAAAGGTCTCAGCTTGATCTGCCAAAGATAAACCGTGGCCAGGACACACTCTCAGCAACTCTTTGTATCTCTCCCAAGCCTGATAAGCTCATATTTATACTCACTTATCTATATTTTTCTCCATTGTTTCAAGTGTTTTATGTTATGTTTTTACTTATTTCTGTGCATGAGTCTACTTTAGAGGGTGTTATGCCTTTGATGGGTGAATTTTGCAGGTTTTAGGCCAAATTCATTGGAAACCCGTACCGAAAGCAGATGATGTTCAAAGGAACAGTCACGACTTCTTCCACAGATGGAATCTGAGATAATGGAGCACATGTATGGAAAGATCTTTGAATTAGCTTTCCAACGCAACTGGAATCGGGTCAATCGGAGTTCGGGAGAGGAAGTTATGGCCAAAACCGTGAGACTGCGCAGACAGATGTTTCTGTGTCGAGCGACAGGATTTGTGTCGGTCGACACAGAAACCAAATTTCAAGATTCGACACAAATTTCAGCCCGGATTTCGACCGGATGATTGTGTCGATCGACAGCCTGCCTGTCGGTCGACACAGAAGCCCGAAAAAGCTATTTTGGGCCTGTTTTTGCAGTTTTTGCTATTTTGACCCAATACCCAAATTAGGTCTTTTTCCCCCTCTATAAATTAGAACTTTCAGGCACGAAATTATATCTTCTTTTCTCTGTTATTGCTGAATACATTGGAGTTTTTCAAGACATTGAAGGTTCCTATTTTATTTGTAAGTTCATTAATAATATGTTTGCTTTATTTCTAGTCATGATTTGTGGCTAGAACCCTAAACAGGTTCTAGGGTTATGATTTCTTTTCTGATGCATGTCTAATTGATATCAACTCATATAGCATGGATTAATTCTCTGATTTAATTTTATAATCTAGATTAAAAGAAGGACCGAGGGGTGAATTGAGATCTAGGTTTATAGTTAATAATTGATGGATCGAGAGATGAAAATTGTTAACAGGAAGAGAGAATTAATTGTGTTTGTTTTCTGTCTCAAAAGGAAGAAACTTGCATAGGAATAATTAGATAATTATGAGATTGATTAATTTGGTGTTCTTAGACCGAGAGGAGATAGTCACTAATTAATAATCTAGGATTTAATTGCCTGACCAAGGAATTTAATCCACTAAAATCTATGTTTTCCCCATTGCTGAGTTGATTGATATTTACATGTTGATGATTAGATTATCTGCCCTAGGATCTGTGCTCTCTTTAATTGTTTTAAAACCCCTTTATTTTCTGCAATTGTTATCTTTAATTTCCAAAACAAAACCCCAGTTTTCCAATTTCCTCAAACATCTATGTTCTAAAAACTATGACTAGTACTTTAGGTTTTTCATTGCACATTCCCTGTGGGATCGACCACCCTTGGGTGTAAAAATTATTATTTGCTTAACCGCTTTACTGCAGTTATCAAAGCCTCATAAAAGTTCTCGTCATGCCTCTGAGAAAACATGTTAATATCCTTCTTCCTTTATCTGATGACACTGAGAGGGAAAAAGTACATAAAAAATGCATTCCTCAACTTCATCCAAGTGCTGATATTGATTTTATCAAGAGCAGAAAACCATGATTGAGCTTTGTCTCACAGAGAAAAGGCAAAGAGCCTCATCCGCATGGCACTCTTGCTGACTCCATTGATTTTGACAGTGTTGCAGAGCATGATAAATTTGTCAAGATGAGCATAGGGGGTCCTCTGTAGCTCGGCCCCCGTATTGGTTCTACTGAACCATGTGCACCAAACCAGTCTTCAGCTCAAAATTATTGGCATTGATGCCAATGCTGAAATCAGTCTCCTGGAACTTAGGCCGGTATCTTTTCTGAATAGCATCCTCATCCTCATCAGCATCAAATCTAGGCTCGACCTCATCATCTTCATCATCTGAAGGGTCTCCTGGTGGATTATTGTCATGAGGATTTCTGTTGTAGGCTCTTTCCAGCTCTAGTATCCTCATGCATTCCCGCATGCCATGCATCTCTCTCAAGAGCTCAGCTGTCTGCTCCGGAGTAAGGTTAGGAACATTCTGTGGATTGCCTTCAACCATTTTGACAATTTCATTGCTTGAAGCGGTTTCCTCCCGGTTTCTCCTGTTGTGTTTCTTCTGCACATAGCCTCAATTTCAGGATCGAATGGAATCGGTGCTTTACCACTCCTCCTTGTGTTCATAAATAACGTGAAAAAGTCAAAGGGAAGAGTGAGTAAACACGGAAACAACAAACTAATGAAAAGAAATTAACTAACACACGAAATAAATGAGAAAATAGAATTTTTTTTAAAAATCGACTTCTCTGTCGATCGACACGGCCGCAGCGGCTCTGTCGATCGAAATTCGGCCTGTCGGTCGAAACAGAGGTAAAAATTTAAAGGAAAAACTGGCGAAATTTTTAAAGGAAAAAAATAAGAAAATCTTGCAAAAATTAAAGGGAAATTAAAATTACAACTCAAATCAATAACCCTAGAACAGATTCAATAACAAGATAATTCTAAACAATCCCCGGCAACGACGCCAAAATTTGATCACTAAATTTTTAGTAATACTATAGTCTAGTGGCAAATTAAAATTATCGATCCCACATAGATTGTAAAATCGAACATCTCATATACTGAAACATTTGTTTTCGGTTTATTGTCCAAGTAAATAGAAACTTAAAACTAAGTTTGCAAGAAAATTAAATTAAAGCAGAGATTGAAAATCAAGTTTTCAAACACTAGAGAATAGATCAAATTCCAGGGCAAGTTCATGTCGAGGATAGCATGCAAGGAAAATCTATCGATCAATTAAAATATTGATTGAGGTGGAACATCATAAAAGTATTACAAATTCCAGGGTTTGACAATTCATAAAGTGGATTATCAATTTCCTATATCTTTTTGGTCTCTAGAAAAATTAATAACTTCCAAAAACATCAGATATATTCCTATGGTTTAAATGATTCTTTTAAGACATAATTAAAAATCCATATTATCAATTCTTCAATCCATTAATCAATTTTCATTTTCGAGTCTCAAATTAATTAATTATGAGAACCTAATCAAATGGCCAATTTAATCAGATTAAGAAAGCACAAGAATTGATCAACCAATTAAAAATATTGATCGATTTGATTACCTAAACATGCATCCAAGACAATCACATAAACCCTAGAATCTGAGCAAAGGATTACCTACACATATTCATGTAGAACAAAAATATGGAGAGGGTTGAATTTGCCAGTTGTGTTCAGATTGTTGAGAGTTTTGAATATGGCTGATGATTCTCCCCAGAGGCTATATTGCAGAGCGTGAACCTACGGTCCCTTACTTACCAACCTTTGGACTACTACTCCAAGTTTGTAGTACTTCCTTCTTGTATATCCCTGATTTGGAATCTATAAACATTGGCTATTCATGGAGAAAGTGTTAAGCTAGTGGTTGCACCAGTTGAGATTTGGAACTTGCCACAACTTAGACATGTGGAGTGTGATAAGATTTATCTTCCGAATCCTCCCAAAAATGATGACTTGGTTGTTTAGGAGAATTTACGGACACTGATAAAAGCAGTGAATTTGAGGTTGAGTGAGGAGGTATGCAAGAGAATTCCCAGCATCATCAAATTGCATGTAATCTATGATGATAGCTTGGAGGGATACGATGATTGCTTGCTCGACCACCTCCACAATCTTCACAGCCTGCATAAACTTGAATCACTAAAGTTAGTTTCCTATCTCGATCACAGTCCTCCATCTTGTGCTGACTGGCTTAAGTGCAAATTCCCGAGATCACTACACAAGTTGTCATTGAAAAATGGTTATCTTGATTGGAAATGCCTTACAATTATAGGGTCATTGCCCCAACTGGAAGTTCTCAATTTAGAAAATGGTGTTGTGGGGCACGACTGGAGTCCTGTTTGTGGGGAATTTCTTTACCTGAAGTCCTTAACCATTAGTCATTGTAAACTGAGATGCTGGACTGCAGACAACTCCCATTTCCCAGTTTTGAAGCAGCTTTATCTTATTCGATTGTTGGACTTGGAAGAGATCCCTTCGGGTATTGGAGATATACCAACTCTTGAACTTATCTCTGTGGAGGACTGCAGTGAGTCTGCTGGAAATTCCCCGATAGAGATAAAGAATGAACGAGAGTCTGGGAAATGATGGCCTTCAAGTTCAAATTCTCCCAGATTTGTCAGCTTTACGAGAGAAGTTCAGGATATCTAACATAACATATCATGCCGCCTTGAGCTTTATTGACCGTGATCACTATTTCGAAACTCTAAGTGAAAATTCGTTAGATTATCTTTCTGGAACTATCTAGTCTCCATATATTTTTTTGGTGAGTTTTTGCAAGTGTTCAGTTTGATGTGGGAGAGCTTTTTTCATGAGGCTGCATTCTCAGTCAGTGCATCATAAGCTTCTAGCTTGTTTTTCTTGCATGGCTGATATGTCGACAACAGCATCAAACTGTAAGATTAATTCTTGATCTTCATTCCTACTTAAGTAGCTAATTATTTATTGTTTAGGTCAATGGAGACAGAAATTAAAGCTTTGTATTTTGCAGTTTTTATTTGTGAGGATTTGATTTCAACTTGTATCTAAAATTCCAAGATTTTGCAGTTTGTATTTGTGAGGATTTGATTTCAACTTCTACAGTATATGTATGTATATAATTTTCTTTTTACAGAAAAAGAAGTCTACGTGTGGAGTGATTTCCCTTCCTACAAAATTCTCCACAATTTGATTTTATAAAAGACTAAACTTTGTAAGATTTATATATGCTCTTTCAAGAAACTTTTAACATATATAGGAAAATAAATTAAAATTCATCAACTACTATTTGAGAAATTCATACAAAACTATAGAAATTGATGAAAATTTTATTAACTTTGACAGTATATGCTAAAACCAAAAAAAGTAGGCAAAATATCATACTATCATTTATAATGAAAACAATTTAACATTAGAAATTATAAAAGAACCCAAAATAAAATTAAAAAATGGGTAGTAACATTTTTTTTTTGCACAAATTGATTTTTGGATATATCATACTTCAGAGTTTTGCATGCCCATCTTCACCTTCACTATATATATCTTGATTAATACACACTAGAGACTACACAGAGTCGCAGACCAACTCTGAAGGCCAAAAACTTGCAACTTTTGGTGCTCAATCATCACTCAGATGACCACCCTTTTATTAGTGCAGATTGCCTTTTCCTTTGTTGTTTGGGCCTTTTGTGGGTATGACTCATCTTTTGTGGTAGGCTCCTATCAATAATAGACTTTTAACACATGTTGAATGTCCCACATTGGCCATGGACCTTGGAGTATACCACTATATAATAGTGGAGGTCCCCTCTCCTAACAAGTCGGTTTTGTAGGAAGAAGTGGAGATCTTTACATGGTATCAGAGCCAGGTTCGGTTCGATGTGGGACCCGATTTGTCCTATGATAGGACTTGATGTATCCCGATGATGGGACCGATTTATCCCGATAATGGGACTTGATGTATCCCGATGATGGGACTTGTGATTTATCCCGATAATGAGATACCCGTGAAGCTCCACGTTGTGCGTGAGGGGGGTGTGTTGAATGTCCCACATCGGCCATGGACCTTGGAGTATACCACTATATAACAATGGAGGTCCCTCTCCTTACAAACCGGTTTTGCAGAGAGAAGTGGGGATCTTTACACCACATCAAAAATCACCCTTGAATTTCCATGTCTCTCAACAACAAACAGACTGAATCACTTTGCCAAAAAGTTCACTTCTTGCTCGATTTCATTGAGAAGTATAGTCACCATGGAGGAAGTGAAGAAGTAGATAATTTGGAGTGGCGAATTGCATCCGCAGCTTACGAGGCTAAAGATGCAATTGAATCCCAAATAATAGATCACATTGCAGCAGAGAAAAGTGCGAGTTTCTTGCCCGATCTGCAAAAGATAATGGATGACATGGATTCCATCAAGGAAAGGGTTATCCAAGTTAAAGAGGAGAGGGGATTTAAAGATCAGCAGCAAACTCATTCAAGTATTCCTGTTACTCATACCAGATCTCAGACTAGAATGGTGGGGTTTGATGAGGAGCTGATTCAAATCATGGATATTCTCACCGGACAACAATCTAGTCGGTAGATTATCTCAGTCACCGGAATGGGCGGAGCCGGTAAGTCTACTTTAGTCAGAAATGTTTATGACTGATAGAATTTAGTGCCCGAGTTTAACACAATGGTGTCAAAGAAACAAATAACAAAGAGTTTGACACACGAAAGTCAAAGTGAAACGGTTAAAAGAGTTTGACAGTGCGGAATTAATTTTTCGAAGGTTAATAAATCATATACCGTCGAGAACCACACGGCAAACAGTTTTCACTATTCAAAACAAAGTTTTTACAAGTGAAAAACAAAATACTAAACAAGATAAAAATTTTCCTAAGTTCACTCAGTAAAATTCCTACGAAAGCAATCACACACAAATAAACACGATACAACCCAATTACTCCTCCACCGTATGATTCACTCTACGGAGATGGATTCCACAACTCAATTTCCGTCTTCGTATACTTGATGAATGATTGGAGAAATGATTCAGCCTAGAGAGCTCGTATGAAAATGTGTCTAACCTTTGATCCGCACGTCTCTAGTTTTCTTCGTCTTCTATTTATTTGTTTTGGAGCACACGTACAAGCTTTCCACTACTTTGCAGAGGATCGTGTCTTCTTCCACATGTTTACCAAGATGGAAGTTCTCGAGCTAGAAAAGGGTGTTGTGGGGCACAACTGGAGTCCTGTTTGTGGTGAATTTTGATAGAATTTAGTGCCCGAGTTTGACACAGCGGAATTAATTGTTCGAAGGTTTATTAAATCATAAACCCTCGAGAGCCACACGGCAAATAGTTTTCACTTTTCAAAACAAGGTTTTTACAAGTGAAGAACAAAATACTAAACAAGATAGAAATTTTCCTAAGTTCACTCCTTAGAAAAATTCCTACGAAAACAATCCAACACTAATACACACGATACAACCCAAATGTTCCTCCACCGTAGGATTCACTCTCCGGAGATGGATTCCACAACTCGATTGTAGTCTTCGTGCGCTTGATGAAAGATTGGAGAAAGATGATTCAGCCTAGAGAACTCGTATGGATGTGTCAGAACTCGTATGGATGTGTCTAACCTCTCAAACTCTACGTCTCTAGTCTTCTTCGTCTCTATTTATTTGTCTTGGAGCACTCGTACACTTCTTCCACTACTTGGCAATGGATCGTGTCCCTCTTCCACGTCTTTACCTGTTCATACAACAAAAATGAACTTCCAATAACTTATGTGGGGGTTAGATAAAGATGTAGAGGTGCTCCCTATTATTTAGGAACTAGAATAACAACCTAGAATAATAATATAAAGTATATAATTAATAAAACATAAATAATAGGCATAATATAAATGAATCCTAATAAATAGGACCTGTAAAGACATCATTAAACAGATAAATATAAGTTTCCTAAAAGATAGGAATTAGTTGTAACAAACAGATTCGGAACTTTGACATTGAAGTGTCAAAGTTATAAGCAAATAAGGTTTGACATTAACCTGTCTAATGCGAGTAAGTTTGACAACCGTGTGTCAAACTTACATATTCGCATATTCGTACTTCACAAATTTCTTAGCCTAAAGTCCTTGACCATTAGTCGTTGCAGTCTGAGATGTTGGTCTGCAGACGACTCCCATTTCCCAGTTTTGAAGAAGCTTAATCTTGTAGGATTGTTGGACTTGGAAGAGATCCCTTCGGGTATTGGAGATATACCAACTCTTGAACTCATCCATGTGGAGGGCTGCAGACAGTCTTCGCATTTTTGTAACTCTACTTAGATATTCGTTAGATTATCTTTCTAGATTTACGTGGTCTGCATGTTTTTTTTTTGGGGTTAGTTTTTGCAAGTGTTTTTTTTTATATGTGTTTTAACATATTATGATGATCGTTTGAGGAACTGAGTGTTGATGATATTCACACAATTGTTATGATTTAATTGTTTATTAACAGTCCGGAATTAGCTGAGTTTTTGAAACTCAAAGAGTTAAATTTCTGATCTAGTCTACATATTGCATATTCTATTCCATTTCAAGGTATCAACATTTTTTTGCACAGATTGATTTTAAGCCCCCTCTTCTTCTGAATGACTCACAGATATTTTAAGTTATTTCATAAATATAATCATATAATCCTATTACTAAAATCGAGCCCGCCCATAACATTCATAGATCAGCTAGTGCGGGTCTGAACTCGATAAAAGATTGTGTTAACTTGTTTATTAAACTAGCCAAAATTGAGTTTTATAATATTCGACTCATGAGTTCGTGAGAAGCTCGTTAGCTAAAATTAATATTTTCATTATTTAATAGTAAGAGCTAACAAGTATGATAAATCTTTGTAGTTATACGCAAAACTCGAACTTTGAGTATGAATGTAATATTATTTTCGGAATAAAAAACTTCTATAAAAAAAATTACATAATATTTAAATATAATCTAGGTTTTAAAAAATTGTTTAGACTCGACTTTGGTTCGAATAAATTTGTGAACTTTTTAAAGTATTCGACAAAAAAATTTGATTCTCGACCGAAAATAAACAAACCAAACTTGAGCAAGATAAGTACGTACCGGGTGCAATGTAGCTTTGGCGAAATCAAACACACAAGCTTCATGATGTTCATTTAGAAGTATGTTGTTGCTTGATATGTCTCTTTATAAAATCGGCGGGCTATAATCGTGGTCCATATAACACAGTGCATCGGCAATGCCCTTCACTACATTAACTCTGAAAGAATTTAGTGCCAGATTTAGCACAAGTATTATTGTTAAAGTATGGAAGAGTTTGAACCAACGGAATTAAAATTTTCATGGGTTTAGAAACATGGGTTTATTTCTAAACCCATGAGTGCCTCACGACAAAAATGGTTTTACTATGAAATTTGAAATTACACAGCAAAACGAAACACGAAACAAATATTGAATCTTATGATAGTGGAGATTAGGTTAGTTTAGTGTTGTGTAGTTAGAGAGCCTTTGTTGAATTTCTTCTCATTTCATT
>JAPKLW010001545.1:124827-162641 GCA_026898455.1 Plectranthus barbatus
AAAAAAAACGCAAACTTGGGTTTCAGACTTTCAGTTTTGTGTTTAAGCTGTGGTTTTTTTTGAGCAGATCTATTCGTCACACGCACATGATGCATGTTCTCTAACTAAATATTTCCTCCCTCCCGTTTAATTGTCTCAGTTTGACCAAGCACGAGTTAAGTGAAATTAATATTTTATTATTAATTAAGTGTAAAAAAATTACTATTTTAAAAAATATGACTAATAAAGTGGGACAAATAAAAAAGAAAAGTAGAATAATTAAATTGAGAAGGAGGGAGCATGAATTTTCAATATTCGAAATGAGATGTCATCACTTATTTAAATTTGTCATTTGCTGTGTCACCATAATATTTTACCCGGCCGGCAGAGAAATTAAATTTAATTAGGAAGTATTAGAGTTGATATGCATGAAGATATGCATGCACAAGATATCTCCACATCTCATTAGGATATCTTATTAGTTGATATTCTTTTGTATCTTTTATTTATTTATTCATATCTTGTTATACTCTATATATACATGATCAATAATACAATCATTATTGAGGCAAATATTATTGGTCTATCATGGTATCAGAGCAAACCCTAGATCCTGACCTAATTCTCTCATCTCTCATGCCTCTCTCTCTCGCGCCTCTCCTCACGCCGTTCTCTCCTCTCTCTCTCGCCGATCATGGCTAATCTCCCTAACCCCACCGATCTCCTCCCTCTCTCTACTCTAGTTCATATGATCACCATCAAACTCACATCCTCAAACTACCTTCTTTGGCGTGGGCAAATTGTTCCGCTGCTTACTTGTCAAAATCTCCTAGGGTACGTCGATGGTACGACCCCCTCTCCTCCTCCAACGCTCATGGCTCCTGACGGCGTCTCCTCGCCGAATCTGGCGTTCCTCTCTTGGCGTCTCCAGGATCAACGCCTCCTCAGCCTCCTTCTCTCAACTCTGTCTGAAGAAGCCATGGCCGAAACCCTAGACTGCTCTTCCTCTCGTTCAGTCTAGCGCGCGCTTGAGTCTGCTTTCAGTCACAAGTCTAAATCATGCGAAATCCAACTCAAAGACGAGCTTCATAACTTGAAGAAGGGTTCTCGCTCGGTGAAAGAATACGGTCGCCAGTTCAAAGCGATTTGTGATCAGCTCGCGGCGATTGGTTGCTCCGTTGATGACACCGATAAAGTGCACTGGTTTCTCCGCGGTCTCGGCTCCTCCTTCGTCACTTTTTTAGCCGCGCAGATGGCGCTGCCCACTCTTCCCTCGTTCAGCAATTTGCTCGCCAAGGCAGAAAGCTTCAATCTCTTTCAGGATTCCCTTGATGCCTCATCAACGAATTCTGTCGCTTTCTATGGGCAGCAATCCCCTTCTCCCTCCAGTCGTGGTATTCTCGGCCCAGGTCCAGCCAACACAAATCAAACCTTCTCCAGCAACAAAAAAAGTGGAGGCAAGCGCAAGAATCAGCAGCGCCCGGCCGCCCCCCCCCCCGTTGCCAGATTTGTCGGCTCGACGGTCATTATGCCACGTACTGCCCTCAGCGTTACACCCAGCAGCCGACGTCCAATCTAGCCGAAATATTCGCCGCCAACAGCTCTCTCTCCTCTTCCGATCATTCAGATTGGTACATAGATACCGGCACTTCGGCTCACATGACTCCTTCCTCATCAACCCTAGACAATGTCACTTCCTATTCCGGTAACAAGCAAGTTGTCGTAGGTAACGACAATCAACTTCCTATCTCTCATACCGGTAACCTAAATCTCTCCTATAACATCATTTTATCTGATGTCCTTGTCGTTCCTACTTTAACTAAAAATATGTTATCTGTCAGCAAACTCACCAATGATTTCCCTGTTCTTGTCACCTTCTCACAATCTTCTTTTGTCATTTAGAACCAAGACAACCACCAAATCCTTGCCCGAGGACGTCGTAAGGACGGTCTATATGTTCTAGATGAGGACTGCACGGCTCTCTTTTCCCAAACCAACACGCCAGTTGCAAGCCTCAATGGACTTATGGCACGCACGTCTGGGTCATTTTCCTCCTGAGTCTTTACTTCTTCTTAGCAAATTAGGTCTTATTAGTCTTTCTAGTCGTTCTTTGTCCACTTCTCTTTGTAATTCCTTTCAAGTTGCAAAAAGCTCTCGACTTCCTTTTCTAATTAATGAAAAACGTTCTTCCCATGTTCTTGATTTAATTCACTGTGATCTTTGGGGCCCTGCACCTGTTACTTCTAACTCCAGTTTTCGCTACTATGTCATTTTCATTGATGATTTTTCCCGTTTTACTTGGTTCTACCCTTTGGTCAAGAAATCCGACTTCTTCTAACATCTGCAAGTCTTTACGGCTTTTGTAGAAAATTAGTTTTCCTGCTCAATCAAATGCTTTCAATCCGATGGTGGGACTGAATTCACAAACCATAATGTACGTGATTTCTTCCTAGCCAAGGGCATTCATCATCGCCTCTCCTGTCCATACACTCCAAGTCAAAACGGTAGAGCTGAAAGGAAGCATCGCCACATCACTGAAACTGGTCTCACGGCCTTATTTCATGCGAACCTCCAATTATCTTTTTGGGTTGATGCTTTCAGCACTGCTGTTTACACAATAAATCGTCTTCCCACACCCATCTTGGCCGGTTCATCACCCTTCCAAATACTTTTCGGCTCGCCTCCTTCCTACTCTAGCTTCCATCCTTTTGGTTGTCGCGTCTATCCTTGTCTGCGGGATTATGCCTCAAACAAGTTCTCTCCTCGTAGCTTACCTTGTGTGTTCTTAGGTTATTCCTCTTTTCACAAAGGGTTCAAGTGCTATGATCCCACTACTGCACGGACTTACATTACTCGTCATGCACGGTTCGACGAGCACTTCTTTCCATTCATCTCATCCTCCTCCACTGCTGAAGTCCGTACTCTAGATATTTCCTCCTTCGTCGAACCACTTTTGGCGTCCCTAAATATCGCCCCTACCTCGCCAAACTCACCGCCGATCTCCTCCCCGTCGCCTAACTCGCGGTGTACCCTATGTCCGGACACGCCGTAGCCTAACCCTAACCCTAATCCTCCTCCGGCCGTAGAAAACCCTAACCCTAATCCTCCTCCAGTCGCAGAAAACCCTAACCCTAATTCTCCTCCAGCCGTCCTAGCTCAACCCTCTCATCCGATGGTCACTAGGGCCAAGGCTGGCATCTTTAGACCACGATATATTGCTAATTTTGCTAACACTGCTCTTCATGTTGCTCTCTTATCTAGCCATGAACCCCGTGGTTTTAAATCTGCAGCTAAACATTCTCACTGGATGGCGGCAATGGATGAGGAAATGACAGCTCTCCGCAATAACAACACTTGGACCCTGGTGCCTAGACCATCTGACGTCAACATCATTGGTTCCAAATGGGTTTTCCGGACAAAATTCCTTCCCGACGGCTCCATTGATCAGTATAAAGCAAGGCTGGTGGCTCAGGGATTCACTCAGCTTTCGGGTCTTGATTTCTCCCACACCTTCAGCCCAGTTGTCAAAGCAACTACTGTCCGAGTTGTTCTTACTTCGCCGTTCACCACAACTGGCCTCTGCATCAACTTGATGTCAAAAACGCCTTCCTGAATGGTCTTCTCTCATCTCCCGTATATATGGAGCAACCGCCTGGTTTCACGGATGCTCAGTTCCCGAACCATGTCTGCAAACTTTCGAAAGCTCTCTACGGCTTAAAGCAGGCGCCTCGTGCTTGGTTTCAACGCCTCAGTGACTACTTGTTTCGTCTTGGCTTTCTCTGCAGCAAATCCGACACGTCCCTGTTCATTCTCGCCAAGGGTAATGTTGCCCTATATCTTCTTGTTTATGTGGATGACATTATTGTGACAGGAAATGATCATTCATCCATTTCACGACTCATCTCCGACATGAACCGTGAATTCTCTATTAAGGACCTGGGGCAGCTTAATTATTTTCTTGGTTTGGAAGTTCACTACACACAAGATGGACTGTTTCTCTCTCAAGCCAAATATGCACGGGATATTCTTGCCCGATCCGACCTCTTGGAATCGAAGCCAGTCGCCACCCGCCTAGCCGCAGGTACTACTCTTGAGTCGGCAGGTCAGCCATTCGCCGATGTCACCCAGTATCGATCCATGGTAGGTGCTCTGCAATATTTGACAATCACTCGTCCGGACATCTCCTTTGCGGTAAACTTGGCAAGTCAGTATCTTCATTCTCCAACCGACGATCACTTCCAGACAGCAGTCAAGCGCATTCTTCGCTATGTCAAGGGCACCATAAATCATGGTCTGGAATTCTCTCGCACCACCGAATGCAGTCTTGTTGCCTACTCAGACGCCGACTGGGCACGCTGTCCGGATACTCGACGCTCTACATATGGTTATGCTATCTTTCTTGCAGGGAATCTAGTTTCTTGGAGTGCAAAGAAACAACCTACTGTCTCACGATCAAGCTGTGAATCGGAATACAGGGCAATGGCAAATACAACGGCAGAAGTTATCTGGCTTACAAACTTACTTCTTGAGCTCCGTATAAAGCTTCCGCGCCCTCCCTCCCTATTTTGCGACAACAACAGTGCTATCTTTCTCTCACAAAATCCGGTAGCACACAAACGAGCAAAGCATATTGATATTGACTATCACTTTGTTCGTAAGCTTGTCCATGCAGATAAGATTCGAACAGAGTTCGTCTCTTCGTCACCAAGGGCTTACCCCGTCCTCTCTTTGAATTCTTCCGTGGCAAGCTTCGAGTTGTTGGTTTCCCACAATCTCGCTTGAGGGGGGATATTAGAGTTGATATGCATGAAGATATGCATGCACAAGATATCTCCACATCTCATTAGGATATCTTATTAGTTGATATTCTTTTGTATCTTTTATTTATTTATTCATATCTTGTAATACTCTATATATACATGATCAATAATACAATCATTATTGAGGCAAATATTATTGGTCTATCAGGAAGTTTATCACACAAATGCCGCCCTAGATAGTTGGTCATATCTAGATAATTTGGAGATTTTCTAGACGAATATTTATTTTTTCATTAAAACATTATTAAATAATAAAATTAAATATATTTAAAAAATAAGTGAATATTTATTTTTTATTAAAATATTTTAAACAATAAATATATATGTTTGTAATAATAGTTTTGTTTTTTAACTAATTCTTTTATTTTTAATAATATTTTAATGAAGAAAATAATATTTTAAATAGTAATATTTTAAATGAAAAAATATTATTGAAAAGACTAAAATAAAAAAACTGAAATAATTTAATAATCAAATTAGAAAACATTAAAAAAAATTACTTAAAAATAAAAATGATATGTCATTGCCACATCACACTAATGTGGCGTTATGTGCAAGTAAGTCAACATCAAATCAGCGCCACGTAGAACTTAACGGATGCTGATGAGGATATAATTCCATAACAGAACTAAAGTTGGGATATAATTTCCTAACTGTACCCTAATTTGTGAAAGATAAGATTGAGATATATTTCCATATTATCCCTTAAATAATTCTAGTGGAAGCGGATTTGGATCTCAACTTCCACTAGGTGTGAAGAAATCTAAAATGAAAATAAAAATCAATTGAAGAATTATCTAATTTGGTAAAGGCAGTAAAAGAATCAAATAAACAAATGCTCACATTTTTTCAAAGCTCGAATGAGAACAAAGAGCAAGAAAGGCTGATACAAAAGAAAAACTTGAAGCCTAGAAAATGTGAGTTGCTTGAAGGCAATACTGGCTGAAACGATGTAGGTGCAAGAGAAAAATAGAATTATGATGGATCTGTATATTATTTATGATCCTACTTCACCATCATTTTTTGAAGGAAAATGGCTAGAATTATGTTCAAAAACAACAATTTAATCAACTAACTCCACCAAATAACAATTTCAACTTTGAAAGTTATTTTTCTGATATGGGAGAATCTGGATCTAGAGCTAATTTAGAAGATTTTTAATAGGTGTGATTATTTATTTTATTATGAGTGGCTTTATTGTATTGTATTTTGTGTGCTATTTTATTAGTTTTTTTTTGTATTATGGATATGCTTTTTAATTTGTATTGTATTTTATTTTCTATAGTTATTATTTTGTAGAGTATTGTAATGTATTTAGTTTATGTTTAAATAAATGTGATGTTTGTATTATAATTTTGTTTGTTGATTTTGAAATTATAAAAAGTTATATAATTTTTAAATAGAGAAAATTATAAAAGCAGAAAAGAAAAATAGTGAAAAAAAAAGAAAACCGAAAAAAAATAAGAAGCAAATGGAATTGGGAATAGCGCTGCACCAAATATGCAGAAGTACTCTTCATATGTTTTGGAGAATGCAAATGGAGTTAGAATTTTTCACTCCATTTTGCAATATAAATGCCAATTTCCAGAGTGCTGGAGATGGTCTTAATTAGTAGTTTACATTGAATAGGTAAACAGGTTTATGTTCTCTACATCAAATATATATAACTAAGAGCTTCTCCAATCATCCCTCAAACCTAAACCTAAATTATTCACTTTTCCCTTCTCCAACATACTGTAAATCCAAACCAAAATAGACTAGAATTTAAGTTTCTATAGTAGAAATCCTACAATGTCAGAAAAATTACATAATGATCCTCAAACTACAAAAATGGATAAAATGAATATCTTAACCACTTATTTTCTTCTATATCTGGTGACCCTGCAGGCTGCAACTTAGCAAATGGGGAGGATACCTCACAACTTTACCTGTGACTGACAGGTCATAGGTTCGAGCTTCTCCAGGAATATTTGGGTGTATGGGTGGGCATGTGTATTTAAATTAATGTATTACTATTAAAAAAAATGAATGAATCTTTAGTTCAAATCATAATTAATTAAGAGATAAATTATGAAATAGTCAATTTGACTATTATATCTAACGATTTTAGCCACACTTATGAATACATCTCAAAAATAGCCAAATGTACAAGTTTATGACATTTTCATCAAATTCAGAGTATTTTAAAAAATAAATTAAAGTAATATTTATTAAATATTGTGTAGTGTGTGTACTGTGTGTGAGAGAGTATGTAGTGTGTGAGAGAGTATAGTGTGTGTGAGAGAGTGTAGTGCATGCATTGTGTTTGAGAGAGTGTGAGTGTGACCCGGATCAAAAAAATATAAAAAAAAATAATGGTCAACATGAGAGAGACTGGATGCGATCGAGGGGGATCGAGTGTGACCCGGGAGCGATCTAAGCTTAAAACAATTTAAAAAATTATATAAAAATATTGGTCAATCCGGGAGTGACCGAGTGTGACCCGAGAGAGACCGAGTGCGACCCAGGTGCGATTTAAATATTATTTTTAAATTCTAAATATTAAGTAAAATACTTAAAATACATATTTTCATGTTTCGATTTCATCACCAACCTAAAATTATTGCTTGATTAAGATATTTTAACAAATCCCAATTAAAAATATATACTTTTGGCCATATTTGATATGTGTTGATAAAAGTGACTAAAGTCACTATATATTTTATAAAATTGGCTATTTTAAATAATTAAGACATTAATTAAACTGGAATAAATAATAATTTATGGCTAATCAATGTTAAAATATAAATGGGGATGCCCAATCATCTATGAGTTTGACCACCCTTTAATAGGAAGGGACAAATTCTCTTCCTCCCAATTAATCTTGCAAGGCGGCAACTTTTGTGCTCATTATCATTTATTAGTTGATTAGACTAACTACCCAAGTGAGCAGCTAAGTGTTAACTAACGTGTACATAAACAAATGTAATATAATGACGAAGTTAATACTTTCTCCGTCCCGATAATTTTGGTCCACTTATCGAATTGGGCGTCCCAATCAAATTAATTTATTTTTAAAAATGGTAATTTTTTAAATTCAACAATAAAATATTAATTTCACTTAACTCATATATCTTTTAATTTTCATACCGAAAAGAAAAGGGACGAATGACACGAGAAGGAGAAGAGGTAGTATTAATTTTTACTCCTTATCAATGCTACTAAGGGTGGTTGTAATGGGGTATTTTTCCTCAGCTTTAAACCTAGAAAGCCAACTCCACACCATTACACAGGTTTGTGTAAAGTGATGTGGCAAAAATTTTTGAAACCTGGGTTGAAAAATCAAAGCAGGGTTTGAAGCTTTTGGTGGGCCATTCTTGTCTGCCACCATTTACAATTTTTTTTAATTATAGAAGTGAATTTGATTAAAGAAGAAACTATACATATATTAACGATATATATATATATATATATATATATAATAATATTAATTATATAATAAATATAATTTATGTACATATATAAATAAAATATAATAATTTATTTTAATTTGTATTAAAAATTATAATTATTAAGTCATGAAAATAATTAAAATTAATAATAAAATTATAGGCATCTTTAAAAAATTATAGGTTAAATTATTTGAATCAAATAAATGAGTTGTGATAATAAATTGCTAGTTTGTAAGAATGATTTTGCTAGGAATTATATTAATTCAAAATACAAAGATTTATAAATTTTCATAATTTTTGTAAATTAGAAATTATAAAATTTGTTATGTAATTTCATACTATAAATTAGTATAATAAATAAACAATATAGATAGATAAAAACAATATTATATTTGTGAGTGGATTTGTGTGGTACCGAGTTAAAGTTGATGTTGTAGGTTTATTGTTAGAATGATAGGTTTGAAAAAGTTGGTGGGTTTTAACTTTTGATGTGACGCTGATGTGGCGGAATAAAAGTTGGAGTGCTGGGTTTATTATTACAACTATCCTAATTGTTTATTCCTTGAGGCTATAAACTGAACTTGGTAATCCTAACTCACGGGATCTGATCTTTCTTGCTAAGTTAGAGATGGCAGCATACGCAGCTCTACTTTCCCTTCTCAATAACATTCATGTTGGAAAGAATCAATCACAAAATCAAAATGGTGGAAAGTATCAATCACAAGATTGGATCCAAATCAAATCCTTAATTTATTAGATTGATTTATTTCCTTATTTTGTATTCATCATCTCTATAAAAGAGAACATTGTACAATTGATTTGAATATACAAAAAAAAGAGTACTAGGAGTTATTCCTCTATCATGTCTTTATATTACATTCAAAACATGGTATCAGAGCAGGATTGAATTCCTGGCTCTGTTAACCCAAAATCCAAACCCAAAAAAAAAAAAACTTGTTGGCTCAGAAAATACTCATCATCGCCTACCAATCTCGTCCATCTAGCCTTGATCAAGGCAAAACCATCACCCAAATCAGCCCTCAACCTGCAAACAGATCAAAACAAACATGTCAGATGCGAAGGATCTAGTAGTCCAACAAACAACCAAAAACAATGAGAATATCAGCCTTGGATTCAAATTGGATGACAACAACTATCCAATTTGGTCCAGGCTGATGAAGGTCTCGATCGGAAGTAGGGGGAAAACCAAACACATCACAGGTGACCCCCCGCCACCAAAGAAAGGAAAATCAGATTATGTGCAGTGGGAAATCGACGATCTCACTGTCTTCGCCTGGATACTCAATAACATGGAGACTAAATTAGTCTCAAGTTTCGCACAACACCAAACAACCAAGGCTATCTGGGATAGCTTGGCAACAACCTATGGAACTGCAACCGATCCACTACAGACTTACGACCTCGAAGTAAAGGCAAACAAGGTCGTTCAGGGAGAGAGAACCATTGAAAGCTATTGGGCTGAGCTTCAAGGGATTTGGCTAAATATTGATCAACGAGAGCCAAACCCGTTCAACTGCTGCGATAAAGGCATCCGGACATATCAGCAGGTGCTAGCCCAAAGGAGGTTGTTCCAATTTCTGTCTGGGCTTGACTCGAAGCTGGACGGAATCCGCCGTGACATACTCAAGGAGACGCCGCTTCCCGCACCTGAATCTGCCTTCTCAAGGGTACGAAGAGAAGCTGCCCGGCTCCAGATTTTGCAGTCGTCCGAACCCGAGTTGCAGATCGGCACCGGGTTTGCGTCGACCTCCAACCGCGGCGGACAGAACCAGAAAACAAACCCCAGGGCCAAGATTGACAAATCTAAACTTGTGTGCACACACTGTGGAATGCGAAAACACACAAGAGAGCAATGCTTCCAGATCGTGGGATTTCCAGAATGGTGGGACGACGGACGGAAAATGGCGAAGGGCAACATCGCCGCAGTCAGATCGGCCGGCGGCGAGAGAACCGAACCACATCGGTCCGATGCTTCAATCGCCGCCGCCAACGGACCAAGAGGAGGAGGTGTTGGATTTGGAGGTGCTGCAGCGAGAACCAGCACCGCCGCGGTCGACAGGGCAGACGACGGTACGCCCCGCTGCCGTGGAAATCAGAGAACCGGCGGGTGGTTCGCCGGGCCAGACGAAGGCGCGCGATTATGATTGAATCTAGTGTTCCCACCACTTTATGGCTAGATGCAGTTACAACCAGTGTCTATCTTCTAAACCGGTTACCAACCAAAGTTCTTCAATTTCAAACCCCTCTCCAACATCTCTCTACCCATGTTACCATTCCTTCAACCCTTACTCTTGAGCCTAGAATTTTTGGTTGTTCCATCTTCGTGCACATTCCAAAACACGAGCGAACCAAATTTTCGTCGTGTGCTGAAAAATGTGTATTCGTGGGATATGGGGTAAATCAAAAGGGGTATAGGTGCTATAACCCAAAAACCCGGCAAGTCATTACTACCATTCATTGTGACTTCCTTGAAACCGAGTATTTCTACCAACGCCATTTTGGCGGTCAGGGGAGAATAAAAAGGAAACCATTGACCCCCTAAACTGGCTAACTAATATTTCTATGTCTGACCCTTGCACATACCATCTGATCAGCCCTCAGAGGACTCAGTACAACCCGAGCTCCTCGAGGTGTCACTTCCAAGGTCTCCTGAAGTACTGATATCCTCGGATAATAGTGGTAACATTTCTTCCATCCCTTCTGAATTACCCACTTCTGATATACCCAGTTCCTTTCTTCCTCCTAATATACCCGGTGAATTAAGGGAACCGGAACCTGAGATTGTTTTGCAGGAACAATATGTACTTCCTCCCCGGAGCACAAGGGGCATACCTCCTAAACGATATTCTCCTGAAAAGGAGAGTCGAAAAAGCAAGTACCCTATTGGTTCCATTGCCAGAGCCAACCTCTCTAAAGAGGCTACAGCCTATGAAAAATCCTTGTATACTGAGGAGATACCTCTTTCTGAGATAGAAGCTCTGAGGATGCCACACTGGAGGGAAGTGATTTAGAAAGAGATGGATGCTCTTGCCAGAACTAACACCTATGATAAATGCCAACTACCCGAAGGAAAGAAACCCATTGGTTGTAGGTGGGTTTTCACCATTAAAAGGAAACCAAATGGATCCATTGAACGATATAAGGCTTGGTTAGTCGCTAAAGGGTACACTCAGACCTATGGTATCGACTATTCCGAGACCTTCTCTCCAGTGGCCAAAATGAACACTGTCAGGGTTTTGCTATCTATTGCTGCATCTAAGGATTGGGCCCTCCATCAGTTCGATGTCACGAATGCCTTTTTACATGGAGATCTGAAAGAAGAAGCCTACATGCTCCCACCTCCCGGGTTCTCTCATGAATTTAGGAAAGGAGAAGTCTGCAGGCTCAAGAAGACCCTTTATGGTCTCAAACAATCTCCTAGAGCCTGGTTTGGGAGATTTACTACCGTTATGAAGAAATTGGGTTTTCTGCAAAGCAACTCTGATCATACTCTCTTTATCAAACGAAGAGGGAATCTCCTGACGTGTCTTATCATCTATGTCGACGACATGATCTTGACCGAGAATGATACGGAAGAAATTGGCAAGTTAAAGGCAAACTTGTTCAAGGAATTTGAGATGAAAGACTTGGGGAGATTGAAATATTTTCTTGGAATTGAGGTTCTTAGGTCAATGCAAGGTATTTTTATCAGTCAGAAGAAGTATACACTTGATCTTCTTGTTGAAACTGGACTTTTAGACTGTAAAGCAGCCGCCACTCCAATAGTTGTCAACCATGGGCTCCGGATCAGAGAAGGGGCAGAATTGGTCGATCGCGGTCAATATCAACGACTTGTGGGACGCCTCATCTATCTCTCTCACACCCGGCCAGACATATCTTATGCTGTTGGAATTGTGAGTCAGTTCATGCACCATCCTCAAACCGAACATATGGAGGCTGCCCTGAGGATAGTCAAATATCTAAAGGGTACCTTTGATTTTGGCATCCTCTTCAAGAGGTCCGACAATCTTGAGATCCAGGCATATACAGATGCAGACTGGGCAGGAAATCCGGTCGATAGGAGATCTACCGCCGGTTACTTTGCTCTCGTCGGGGGAAATCTTGTTTCATGGAGAAGTAAGAAACAAAGGGTGGTTGCACTGTCTAGTGCAGAAGCTGAGTTTAGAGGAATTAAGAGTGGTCTAATTGAAGTCTTATGGTTAAAGAAACTGATGGAAGAACTTGGCCTGTTTTCTGGAAAAGCCTGTCGACTTCTCTGTGATAACAAGGCTGCTATAAACATCTCCAACAACCCTGTCCAACACGATCGGACAAAACATGTAGAGGTTGATGGACACTTTATAAAGGAGAAGATTGAGGATGGTACAATTGCTCTTCCATATGTCTCCTCGAAAAATCAGCTGGCAGACATTTTGACCAAAGCAGTGGATTCTAAGAGCCTTTCGGATATTTTAGTCAAGTTAAATATCGGCAACCCCGATATTTAACTTGAGGGGGAGTGTTGGAAAGAATCAATCACAAAATCAAAATGGTGGAAAGTATCAATCACAAGATTGGATCCAAATCAAATCCTTAATTTATTAGATTGATTTATTTCCTTATTTTGTATTCATCATCTCTATAAAAGAGAACATTGTACAATTGATTTGAATATACAAAAAAAGAGTACTAATAGTTATTCCTCTATCATGTCTTTATACTACATTCAAAACAATTCACCACATCACAAATCACAAATCACCCTCGCATTTCCGTTTCTCTCCACAACGAACAGATCGAATCACTTCGCCAAAAAGCTGACTTCTTGCTCGATGTCATTGACAAGTACAGTCACCATGGAGGGAGTGAAGAAGCAGATGATTTGGAGATGCGAATTGCATCCGCAGCTTACGAGGCTGAAGATGCAATTGAATCCCATGTTGTAGATCAAATTGCGGCTGAGAGCACTGCGAGTTTCTTGCCCGACCTCCAGAAAACAATACTAGACATGGATTCCATCAAGGAAAGGGTTATCAGAGTTAAAGAGGCGAGGGGATTTGAAGATCAGCTGCCAACTTATTCAAGTATTCCTGTTACTTCTGCAAGACCTCAGATAAGAATGGTGGGATTTGATGAGGAGCTGATTCAAATCATGGATATTCTCACCGGACAACAATCTGGTCGGCAGATTATCTCAGTCACCGGAATGGGCGGAGCCGGTAAGTCTACTCTTGTCAGAAATGTTTTTGACAATTTAGTTATTGAAGAACACTTTGATGTTCGTGCTTGGACTACAATATCTCAGCAATACAGTGTGGGAAAAATTCTCATTGATCTTCTTTCTTCCATAGAAAAAGCAACTAGTCGAACTGTAGAGAAATTAGGAGAACAGTTGCACAAAAATTTATGGGGTAGAAGGTATTTGATTGCATTAGATGATATCTGGAGTATTGAAGTCTGGGATAAGATCAGATTCTTCTTTCCCGATAACAACAATGGGAGTCGGATTGTTCTCACTACTAGGCTGTCGAATTTGGCTAATCAGTGTAGCTCTGTTAACTTCAGGATTGGGTTTCTAGATGAGGATGAAAGTTGGACATTGCTTTGTGAAACTGTGTTTGGATGTGAAGATTGCCCACCTGAACTAGAGGAGGTTGGAAAAGAGATATCTCAACTTTGTAAAGGCCTTCCCCTATCACTTGTTGTGATTGGAGGGCTTCTTCGTAGGTCGGATATGACAGTAGAATACTGGAGAAATATTGCCAAAAATATAAATTTTGTTCTCAGTTTAGATGAAAATGATTACTGCTCCAGAATTTTATCTTTGAGCTATACCCAATTGGCTGTTCATCTAAAGCCATGTTTTCTTTATATGGGAGTTTTCCAGGAGGACAGTGAGATTCGTGCATCACGAATCATCAAACTCTGGGTTGCTGAAGGATTTATAAAACCAAATGGTGCCCAAGTCTTAGAAGAGATTGCTGAGAGTTACTTGAATGATTTAGCTGACAGGAATCTAATTTTGGTTGACAAACATAGGTACAATGGGAAGATCAGATCTTGTCACATTCATGATCTGATAAGGGATGTATGCATCAGGTTATCTGAGAAAGAGAAGTTATTTTGTGCTAAAAGGGCCCTAGGCATAAACATGGAGCGCCGTATTGTATATCATGACTTCATGTCAAGCAGGCTTAACTCTGAAATGTTTCATGCTCTGGAATCAGCACAACTTGTTCGTTCTTTGGTGTGCAGAGGGTTGAAGTTGCCGGTTGTGTTTAGATTGTTGAGAGTTTTGAATATGGCTAATGACTCTTCCCCAGAGGCTATATTGCAGAACTTGAACCTAAGGTTCCTTACTTACGAACCTTTGTACTACTCCTCCAAGTTGGTAGTACTTCCTTCTTCGATATCCCTTATTTGGAATCTACAAACATTTGCTATTCATGGAGAAGGCAAGAATCTAGTTGTTGCTCCACTTCAAATTTGGAACTTGCCACAACTTAGACATGTGGAGTGCGATAAGATTTATCTTCCAAATCCTCCCCCAAATGATGACTTGGTTGTTTTAGAGAACTCACGGACACTGATCAAAGCTGTGAATTTGAGGTTGAGTGAAGAGGTGTGCAAGAGAATTTAAAACATCAACAAGTTGTGTTTAATCTATGATTAGGTTGGAGGGATATGATGATTGCTTGTTCGACCATCTCCACAATCTTCACAGCCTGCATAAACTTCAATCACTGAAGTTAGTTGCCTCTCTTGATCATAGTCCTCCATCGTATGCTGATTGGCGTAAGTGCACGTTCCCGAGATCACTGCACAAGTTGTCACTAAAAAATGGCCATCTTGATTGGACATGCCTGACAATTATCGGGTCATTGCCCCAACTGGAAGTTCTCGAGCTAGAAAATGGTGTTGTGGGGCACGACTGGAGTCCTGTTTGTGGGGAATTTCTTAGCCTAAAGTCCTTGACCATGTAGTCTGAGATGTTGGACTGCAGACAACTCCCATTTCCCAGTTTTGAAGAAGCTTAATCTTGTGGGATTGTTGCACCTGGAAGAGATCCCTTCGGGTACTGGAGATATACCAACTCTTCAACTTATCTGTGTGGCGGGCTGCAGTAAGTCTGCAGAAAATTCAGCGAAGGAGATAAAGGATGAACAAGAGAGTCTGGGAAATGATGGCCTCCGTGTTCAAATTCTTGGAGATTCATGGGCTCTAAGGGAGAAGATCGGGATATCACATATATTTCTTAACTGTGATCGCCATTTGGAAACTCTAAGTGAAAAATCTTTAGATTATCTTTCTAGTATTATCTAGTCTGCTTCTATTTTTTTCTTTTTTTTTTGGTGAGTTTTTGCAAGTGTTTAATTTGATCTGTGTTTCTTCCTTTCTCAGTTAAAGCTCTGAAGTATTATTATGTCAAGTGTTTTTTGTCATCTCATAATAAAGCTGTTACTTTCACTCGAAGTTGCCAGATAAAAATGACCCCATCTGTCTGAGAAATTGAGTGTTGATGATATTGACACTATAGTTATGATTTAATTGTTTATTGGTTGTTGTACCAGCTCCTACCAAAGCGTTAAATTTCTGATCTAATCTATTTATTGAATCTTCTATTCCATCTCAAGATATCAATTTTTTTGCACAGACTGATTTTGGGATAAATCACTAATGAAAACATACAAATGGCTGTCTTATAGGCTATAGCATAATGATCAATCATGAACTGCAACACCAAAAATAAGATGGATCCATTAGTAGTTTACATTGAAAAGGTAAGCAGTTTTCTGTTTTCTCTAGATCAAATATATAGCTAACAGTCTTCAAGCCTTACATGCCCTTCTTTACTATCTATATCTTGGTGGATACACAGACAGACAGACAGACTCCAAAGCGCGTAAAACCAAAACTTGCAACTGTGGTGCTCAATCTTCTCTCAAATGATGCTGCGTTCCAAGCCAGTGCAGCGTAAAGCCTCTACCTCGTTTTTCTTGCACGGCTAATATGTCTATGGCCTGTAGATGTCGACAACAGCATCAAACTATAAGATTCTTGATCTTGATTCCTACTTAAGTAGCATAATTAGTTGTTAAGGAGCTTTTCTGTGACTCTACCCGTAGCTGCTGAGGCACGAGAATCAGGAACTCGTGAAAGGTTCAACCTCATGAGGCTTCATCGTTCCATCAAGCAAATATAGAGGTATAGGCATGTTGTATGTACATTCTAACATGGAGAAAAGTAATGGAAAATCGAATGGGACAGAACTGTTGGATTTTGAAGTGTTAGTTGCTGCTGCCGCCATAATTAAGAGCATGATGATAGCAGATCCAAGCCCCACCATATATATAATATATATATATATATATATATATATATATATATATAACTAGTATAAAACTCCAAGATTTTGCAGTTTGTATTTGTGAGGATTTGATTTCTTCACTTTCTACAGTGTGAATATAATTTTCTTTTTTCTGAAAAAAAAAATAAAAAATAAAAAGTCTTCGTGTGGTGTGGGGTGACTTTTCTACCTACTAATTCTCTACAATTTTTTTTCCTCTTGTGGCTATAAACTGAACTTCGTAACCCTAACTCACAAGATTACTTCTTGCAAATTTGGAGATGGCAGCATATGCAGCTCTACTTTCTCTTCTCAACAACATTCACCACATCATAAATCACCCTCGCATTTCCATTTCTATCGACAACAAACAGGTTGAATCAATTCGCCAAAAAGCTGACTTGTTGCTCGATTTCATTGAGAAGTATAGTTACCATGGCGGGAGTGAAGAAGCAGATGATTTGGAGCGGCGAATTGCATCCGCAGCTTACGAGGCTGAAGATGCAATAGAATCCCATGTTGTAGATCAAATTGCGGCTGAGAGAAGTGCGAGTTTCTTCCCCGACCTGCAGAAAATAATACAAGAGATGGATACCATCATGGAAACGGTTATCAGAGTAAAACAGGGGAGGAGATTTGATGATCAGCAGCCAAGCTATTCAAGTATTCCTGTTACTTCTTCCAGACCTCAGACGCGAATGGTGGGAGCTGCATCGAATCATGGATATTCTCACCGGACAACAACGCAGTCGGCAGATTATCTCAGTCACCGGAATGGGCGGAGCCGGTAAGTCTACTCTTGTCAGAAATGTTTTTGACAGTTTAGTTATTGTAGAACGCTTTGATGTCCGTGCTTGGACTACAATATCTCAGCAATACAGTGTGGAGAAAATTCTCATTGAAATTCTTTCTTCCATAAAAATAGCAACTAGTGGAACTGTCGAGGAATTAGGAGAACAGTTACGCAAGTATTTGTGGGGTAGAAGATATTTGATTGTATTAGATGATATCTGGAATATTGAAGTCTGGGATGAGCTCAAATTTTTCTTTCCCGATAACAACAATGGAAGTCGAATTGTTCTCACTACTAGGCTGTCGAATTTGGCTAATCAGTGTAGCTATGATAACCTTAAAATGGGATTTCTAGATGAGGATAAAAGTTGGATATTGTTTTGTGAAACTGTATTTGGATGTGAAGATTGCCCACCTGAACTAGAGGAGGTTGGAAAAGAGATATCTCAACTTTGTAAAGGCCTTCCCCTGTCACTTGTTGTGATTGGAGGGCTTCTTCGTAGGTCGGATATGACAGTTGAATACTGGAGAAATATTGCCAAAAATATAAATTCTGTTCTCAGTTTAGATGAGAATGATTACTGCTCCAGAATTTTATCTTTGAGCTATAGCCAATTGGGTGTTCATCTGAAGCCATGTTTTCTTTACATGGGGATTTTTCGGGAGGACAGTGAGATTCGTGCATCGCGAATCATCAAACTCTGGGTTGCTGAAGGATTTATCAAACCAAATGGTGCCCAAGTCTTAGAAGAGATTGCAGAGAGTTACTTCAATGATTTAGTTGACAGGAATCTAATTTTGGTTGACAAACATCGTTACAATGGGAAAATCAGATCTTGTCACATTCATGATCTGATTAGAGATTTAAGCATAAGGTTATCTGAGGAAGAGAAGTTCTTTTGTGCTGGAAGGGCCCTAGGCATAAACATGGAGCGTCGTATTGTATATCATGACTTCATATCTATCTGGCAGTTCGGGCGTTACTCTGAAATGTATCAAGCTCTGGGATCAGCAGAACTTGTTCGTTCTTTGGTGTGCAGAGGGTTGAAGTTGCCGGTTGTGTTTAGATTGTTGAGAGTTTTGAATATGGCTAATGACTCTTCCCCAGAGGCTATATGGCAGAACCTGAACCTACGGTTCCTTACTTACCATGCTTTGGAATGCAGCTCTGAGTTGGTAGTTCTTCCTTCTTCGATCTCCCTTATTTGGAATCTACAAACATTGGCTATTCATGGAGAAGGCGTGAAGCTAGTTGTTGCTCCACTTGAAATTTGGAACTTGCCACAACTTAGACATGTGGAGTGCGATAAGATTTATCTTCCGAATCCTCCCCCAAATGATTACTTGGTTGTTTTGGAGAACTTACGGACACTGATAAAAGCAGTGAATTTGAGGTTTAGTGTGGAGGTGTGCAAGAGAATTCCCAACATAGTCAAATTGTATTTAATCTATGATGATAGCTTGGAGGGATATGATGATTCCTTGTTCGACCATCTCCACAATCTTCACAGCCTGCATAAACTTCAATCACTAAAGTTAGTTGCCTCTCTTCATCATAGTCCTCCATTGTACGCTGATTGGCTTAAGTGCACGTTCCCGAGATCACTGCACAAGTTGTCACTGAAAAATGGCCATCTTGATTGGAAATGCCTTACGATCATAGGGTCATTGCCCCAACTGGAAGTTCTCGAGCTAGAAAATGTTGATGTGGGGCACAACTGGAGTCCTATTTGTGGGGAATTTCTTAGCCTGAAGTCCTTGACCATTAGTCGTTGTAGTCTGAGATGTTGGACAGCAGACAACTCCAATTTCCCAGTTTTGAAGAAGCTTAATCTTGTGGGATTGTTGGACTTGGAAGAGATCCCTTCGGGTATCGGAGATATACCAACTCTTGAACTGATACGTGTGGACGAATGCAGTGAGTCTGCCGAAAATTCAGCCAAGGAGATAAAGGATGAACAAGAGAGTCTGGGAAATGATGGCCAACAAGTTCAAACTATCACACCTTGTCCTCCTCTTCCTCCTCTTCCAAGGCATTTAATTTCCAGGTTCAAGAGTTCAGTCCTAATGCAAAATGATGCCATTAGAGTTTTTGGCCGTGCTCTTCAATTGCAAACTAAAAGTGAAAATTCATTAGATTATCTTCCTTGAACTATTTAGTCTGCATCTATTTTTTGGTGAGTTTTTGCAAGTGTTTAATTTGATACGTGTTTCTTCCTTTTTTTTTTATTATTTTTTTTTTATTTTAAGCTCTAAAGTAATATTGTATTTGTGTTTTTTTTTGGTTATCTCATAATAGAGTTGTTACTTTCACTCAAAGTTGCGTGGTGAAAATGACTCCATTTGATTGAGGAATTGACTCGACACTATTGTTATGATTTAATTTTTTATTATTGTTAGCTCTTAGCGTGTATATTCTTCAGTTTGGTTGATTTGAAGAGTGAAGTATTGGTCGAACTAATACGTACGTGTTAGAAATTATCTTGTAATTTTTCTTTTTGATTATATTTTGATATGTCAAACCAACCAGTTTGTCAGTTAAAATGTATGTAACTGACAAGTCTTTAGATGTGAGTTTAGCTCAAAAATTTGTAATATCTTGTAGAGGATCATTGAGTTGTAATAGGAAATAAATATCTCACAAGTTTGGGTCTCGTAGTCAGTGAAGTCTACATGTGTTGAAGTGGTTGAAAACTGACAAGTTGTCTGCAGCAAAGATCAGCAACTAGTTTCCTGAGTTTAGAAAAGAAGGAAACTAGTAAAGACCAAACAAAGAGACAAGGAAACTAGTCAATTTTCATAAATGCTCTAACACTTGAAAGTGTTGGATTTTAAATCCAAGCAAATAACTTAAAGAATGATGAACAATGATATTATATTTTCTCAAAAAAAAAAAAACAATGACATTATAGAGGCTCGGACTCACCCGTCTTACATCCTCTCTTCAGACCAAAGTCTGAAAATTCACAAAGTGTCATTTACAAAGTGTAGCATGATCTGTGGCTTGCTGATAGATGCCTACGTCTACCAGTTTGCAAGCGCACTCGCCTAGTCTTTGTTTGCCTTCACTTCTTCATGTCTGGAGTGAGGACTCACCTCACAGCCTCCAACTGGTCGATGAGAATTTGCATTCTTCTCGGGAACTTTGCTGGTTTCGGTGCGAACACCCGTGATAGTCAGCTGCAGGAGATGCAATGACTCCAAGTTGGTTTCACACTTAGACAATGAGAGAACCAAGCAAATAACTCTTGCTGGAAGCAAAGAGTCTCGTGCCCAAGAAACAGCACACGGAAAGCAAAGCTGGTAAGACAACCTAAGAATGCAGACTTTGAGTTGTTATTTTCACAGAGTATCGGCGCTTTCAGATAATCCTCGTTAGTTCGGTTAGTGTTTGTAACCTTCTTCACTTGAACTTTTCCTCTATTTATGGGTGAGCTCCGGAAGGTTTGAATAGTAGTCGTTGTAAGATACGAGGAATCCACCCAATCGGGGTGTCTCCTTTTCTAGAAAATGTAGTATCGTAAATGATTGACTTGCAGCCTTTGTCAGAACGGTTCTGAGCCAGTCGGAGGAATCCTCTAGATGCTTGCAGACTTTAAATTCTCCGTACTTAAAGTCTAGGCTTCAAAAAGCGCACACTTGTCTTGGCTATGCTTGTCTTTATTTGCGAGTTTGGGATCCGCACTTGTTGCACTTTGTTGGTGATGTCGTGTCAACCAGTTTCTTCTAATGAATGCTCCCAAGCTGGTTGCCAGTTTCTTGAACTTCCAAATGGTAGTCAGTTTCTCTCAAACTTGCTCACGATCAGCTCCGTTACAACTCGATAAATTCCTAAACAGGATTTTATAAGTTCGAACAAATATAAGCTAGAGACACACTAGCTGGTGGTGTTTGACACATCAAAACATATAAAAAGGTGTGAATTACATCATAATTTCTAGCACAGAGTTACCGACTCAAAAAGCTAAAGACAACCACTCTTCGTAACCTCCATCTTTGTACTTACGAGTTTTCTAAGCTCTCGAGCTTAAGGATTTCAAAGCTCTTGTACTTCCAGTGTAACATACACGAGGCTCTGAGCATCTTCCTAGAGCTACTTCCGGAGTCTTACTTTCCAAGTAAGAATCCGAGTTGAGTTTCTCACTCCTTGAGAAACTCTGGCAGAACAACACCCAACCATCCAACCTAAGAAGAACACAAACATCCAACCTCTTTCCAGCTAGTGGTTGTGCGATGTGTTCGCACATCAAGCTAAAGAGAGTGAGTTCACAATAGACTAGGCGAGACCGCATACAACCGGTGAACGGAAGAGCTGCCCACGACTGCGACAGATCGTGCTATATCACCTTGTAACAAGTTCTAGTGATTTCTAACATGCGCTGTTGAAGAGTGGAAGTAGGACATTTGACTCCAAACCACTATAAAAATTCTTGTGTCCTTTACCTGCTTTAATTTTCTTGCTCTGTTTTGATTTCTGATTTCTGCTCCTACTTTGAAACCCAACAACTTTCTAAGTTGTTTGTGTATATCTTGCGAAATCAACTAAGTAAAGATTCGACTGCCAAATTAGTTTTCAGAACCAAACCTGACCAGACACAGTCAGTTCTGAGAACAGAGGAGTAAAACTCTTGTTTATTTTTGCTCAACCTTTCTGCTGCGTACGTTATCCTCTGATTTTGGGACTAGCAATATAGTTTGAAAATTTTACAAACCAATCTTCCAAGTTGAATCGGTTAAACTACATTAAAACAATTTGGTTTGATCGGTTTAGAATACCAATTTAACTGTCAATATTATAAATATTGACCATTCTTGTTTTTTAAAGAATTTATTTTGTGAAAGCAAATAATTTCTACATTTATTAAACATGTAAAATGATTTTTTTAATAATTCTCAACCATAATAATTTTTAAAATATTCTTCATACATAAATAATTATTCAGCTTCATGTCACATTAATATTCATACTAGTTGCACATGTTATCTGATTTTCTAAGGTGCAAAATAAATTGGATTGTATAATGTTATAATTACTATTGAGATTGATAAAGACATAAACAATTGATAATGTGGAGAAGTTCTTATTTCATTAATATCATTGTCAAAAGAACTATTTAAAATATTTAATCAAGAAGAAATAAAAGGACTTTAAGAAATACAATTACGTATAGGTAATGTCATTCAATTTAATAGGTAACAATTTTTAAATATTTGGCAAAAATTGGAAAAGAAAAATAAGTTATATATATTATTTACATTAATGAATAATAATAAGATGAACAAAACATACATTTAAATATTATATAAATATTGTGAGAATTGTATAACATTATACTTTGATATTATAACAAAGAGAGATCGGGCCTAAACGGTAGGTTTCATACTACAAATCATAAATCAAACCAACTTATAAAGTTTGAAAATTTCAAACCAGATGGTGGAATTCTTCATTGACCAAACTGGCTAAATTACTTTGGTTTAGCCGGTTTGGCCTGGTTGAACCAAACTGTGTCCACCCTGCTCTTACCACCAGTCTACAATTAGCTGCATTTTTTGAAACTCAAGATTTAAATTTCTGAGTTATGGTCTACTACTCTACTTATTAATCTTTCTATTCCATTTCAACATACCAACTCTTTTTATAATAGATATACATGTATTTAAACTCACGACTTTTTGGTCTGCACCCCGAACGGGGACACATATCTCTTTTCGACTGATTGATTTTGGGATAAGTAACTGATGAAACAGACAAATGACTGTCTCATTGCACAACGGTTAATCATAAAACTGCAACACTAGAAGAAGGAAAACATCTCTATGGAAATGAATCTGTAAAATATAAGATGGATCTGTTAGTAGTTTACATTGAAAAGGTAAGCAGTTTTTCTGTTTATCTAGATGAAATATATAGTTAACAGGCTTCAAGCTTTACATGCCCTTCTTCACTATCTATATCTTGGTGGACGTAAAACCGAACTTGCAACTGTGGTGCTCAATCTTCTCTACTGCAGATTGCTATCATCCAAGTATTTCCATGATGCTGCTGCGTTCTCAGTCGCTGCAGCATACGCTTCTTGCAAGGATCATGTCTATGGCCTTGAGATGTCTGATAACAACATTAAACTATAAGATTCTTGATCTTGATTCCTACTTGAGTAGCATAATTAGTTGTTTATGAGCTTTTCTAGTGACTTTACCTGTACTCTGTAGCTGCTGAGGCACGAGAACCAGGAACTCACAAAACGTTCCACCTCGGGCTCCAGGTATGATGTATAATATGTACATTCTAACATGGAGATAAATAATGGAAAACAGATCGAATGGGACAGAGCTGCAAGAAGAAAGAAGAGATTTTGAGTGAAATGAGGTGCAGTTGCAGTTCAGACAGCAAAGAAAATTTTTCTTACCTGCAGGAAAAGCTCATGCATCTGTTTTCGAAGGGAGAGATTTCTGTCGAAGAGCCCGGAGATGTTCGGCTATCTCCTTCAAGAGTTTAGCTCCTTCATCTCCTGTCTGCATCGTCTTTGCTGCATGCTTTAAGAAGCCACTATCTGCTTCAACCACTCTCAACCTCTCCTTGATCATAGATACTTCTCTTGTAAGTGTAGCTTTATTTCCATCACCATTATTGATTGTCTCCAACAATGGGATGATGGATTCTAGGGTTGAGCAAGAAACCGAAAAATCCGAAAATCGAATCGAACCGAAAAAATTTCGGTTATTTTGGTTTGGTTATTTCGGTTTTCGGTTCGGTTAATTTCTTTTCACTATTTCAGTTTTCGGTTCGTTTAATATTTTATAATTCCTCAACTATTATTTGAGAAATTCATACGAAAAATCTAGAAATTGATGAAAATTTTAAAACCTTTGACAGTATATGCTATATAATATAAAAACAAAAAGAACGTAGGCAAAATTATAATTATCATATTACCATTTATAATGAAAAAAGTTCGATTTTTAACATTAGAATTATATTAAAAAAAATCCAAATAAAATAAAACTTCCATTAAAACTTTATTCCATTTTAAAATATCAGGTTTGTTTGTTTTTGGTGCACAAATTGATTTTGGGATAAATCATTTGTGAAATCAGACAAATGGCTGCTTCAAGTTTTGCATGCCCTTCTTCACCTTCACTTTATAATCTTGATGAATACACACTAGACTACACAGACCAATGGTTGCCTCTCTTGATCCTCCATCTTATGCTGATTGGCTTAAGTGCAAGTTCCCGAGATCATTACACAAGTTATCACTGAAAAATGGCCATGTTGATTGGAAATGCCTTGAAATTTTCCCCAACTGGAAGCTCTCGAGCTAGAAAATGGTGTTGTGGGGCACAACTGGAGTCCTGTTTGCGGGGAATTTCTCAGCCTAAAGTCCTTGACCATTAGTTATTGTAGTCTGAGATGTTGGTCTGCAGACAACTCCCATTTCCCAGTTTTGAAGAAACTTATTCTTGTAGGATTGTTGCACTTGGAAGAGATCCCTTCGGGTATTGGAGATATACCAAGTCTTCAACTTATCCGGAGGGCTGCAGTAAGTCTGCCATAACTTCAGCGATGGAGATAAAGGATGAACAAGAGAGTCTGGGAAATGATGGCCTTCAAGTTCAAATTCTTGCAAATCTGTCGGCTTTAAGGGAGAAGATCAGGATATCACATATAACATATCGTGACGCCTTAAGATTTCTTGACTGTGATCGCTATTTGGAAACTCTAAGTGAAAAATCGTTAGATTATCTTTCTGGTATTATCTAGTCTGCATCTATATTTTTTGGTGAGTTTTTTTGCAAGTGTTTAATTTGCTATGTGTTTCTTCCTTTCTCAATTAAAGCTCTGAAGTATTATTATGTCAAGCGTTGTTTGTCATCTCATAATAAAGCTGTTACATTCACTCGAAGTTGCCTGGTGAAAATGACTCCATCTATCTGAGGAATTGAGTGTTGATGATCTTAACACTATTTGTGAAATTCGAAGAGAAGGATTTGCAGAAAACCCTAAAATTGATATATCTTCATTATTTGTGTGAAAATCAGAGAATATAATGTTGTTACATGGATATTTATACAAGATGAGAGAAGCTTCTAGCTAAAACTTGTGAAGTTCGTTTGACACAATGTTGTCAAACTTACTTCTCTTTGACAGGTTCTTAACTTTAACTTTCTCATGTCAAACCTTATCTGCTTAACTTTGACTCTTGAATGTCAGAGTTTCGAATCTGTTTGTTGCGACTAACTCCTATCTTTTAGGAAACTCATTCTTATCTGTTTAATGACCTTTTTATAGGTCCTATTTATTAGGATTCGAATATATTATGTATATTAAATATATCTTATTTATTATATACTTTATACTATTATTCTAAGTTGTTATTTTAGTTCCTAAATAATAGGGAGCACCTCTACATCTTTATCTAATCCCCACGTGAGTTAGTGGGAGTTCATTTGTGTTGTGTGAACAGGTAAAGATGTGGAAGAAGGACACAATCCATTACCAAGTAGTGGAAGACGTGTACTAGTGCTCCAAGACAAATAAATAGAAGACGAAGAAGCCTAGAGACCTCGAGTATTAGGGAATTAGAGGTTAGACACTTCCATACGAGCTCTCTAGGCTGTAAGGCATTCTCCAATCATTCATCAAGCACACGAAGTCTACAATCGAGTTGTGGAATCCATCTCCGGAGAATGAATCCTACGGTGGAGGAGTAATTGGGTTGTATCGTGTGATTTGTGTTTGATTGTTTTCGTAGGAATTTTACTAAGGAGTGAACTTAGGAAAATTTCTATCTTGTTCAGTATTTTGTTCTTCACTTGTAAAAACTTGGTTTTGAATAAGTGAAAACTATTTGCCGTGTGGCTCTCGAGGGTTTATAATTTATAAACCTTCGAAAAATTAATTCCGTTGTGTCAAACTCTTTTTACCGTTTTTCTTTGACCTTCGTGTGTCAAACTTTTTATTATTGCTTTCTTTGACACCACTGTGTTAAACTCGGGCACTATATTCTATCAATTGGCGTCACGAGCCTCTACTTGATGGACTAAGTATTTTGTTCATGAGTGCAGTTTTTCACAATGGACATGTCAAGTGTGCCAGCTCGTCCTCCCGTGCTGGATTGCAATGAAATTAACTACAACATATGAAAAAACCGTATGCGAACTTACATAAAAGCTGTTGATGAGAGAGCTTGGGCTGCGTTGCTGGAAGGATGGACACCTCCGAAGGAAGAAATTCCAGATCCTGAAGATGCAACAAAGACCGTCACGATTCCAAAAGAAGAAGGAAAATGGTCGAATGAGGAACGAACGTTGTCAAACTGTAATGCTAAAGCCCTTAATGCAATTTTTATGTCTGTTGACATTGGTTGTGCTAGGTTGATTAATAGCTGCTTGCAAGCTAGAGAAGCCTGGCTTATTCTACAAGCCAAATGCGAAGGATCGGCCAGCGTACGAAAGACCAAAACGAGACTTCTCACCACCAAATTTGAGAATCTTCGCATGGCAGAGGATGAAACAATCACCGAATACTTTTAAAAGATGGTGACTATGGCAAATAATGCTCTCGCACTTGAAGAACCCATTAGCAATGAAAGAATGGTAAGCAAGATGCTGAGATCCCTTCCTGAAAGATTCAACTACAAAATTTCAGCCATTGAAGAGGCCAAAGATTTGGAAAAGCTGGAAATTGGTGAATTGGTAAGCATTCTTACCACATTTGAAATGAATTTGAATGAACAAAAAAAAGTCTACAGGGGTAAAAGTGTCGCACTTCATGCTGGAAAAGGAAAAGAAGCAGTGGGAAGTGTGTCAAAGTCATCAAAGTTTGACATCGATGTGTGAGACGATGAATTGCTAGACGAGGAACAACCAAATCTAGTGCTCTTGACGAAAAAGTTCAACAAGTTCATGAGATCCGTGAAGAAAGGTGATTCCAGCTCAAGGATGTTCAAGACTACGACCTCTATGCCCTCAAGTGCCTCAAGTAACTCAACCACATCATCTCGTAAGAATGACAAATATGCCAAGAATGATATTAATCCTTTTTTCTGAAAATTCCACTTTTGATAATGTCAAATGTCATGGATGTTCTGGAATGGGTCATTTTGCTAACGAATGCCCTACTGTTCTAAGAAGAAAGAAGCTTAACTTTAACACCATCCTCAGTGACGACTCTGACACTGATGAGGATGAGGATGAGGATGAGAAGGTTGTGTTATATGTCAGGATTGAGGAACTTAATGAAGATGACCTGATGGAGACAGACAGCACTGAAGAGCTTGATAGAAATGAAGATGAGAATGATCTCATCATAGTACCATGTGGTGACACAAACAACTGGTATAATGCTTCTAACTCTGCCGTGTCAATGTCTGAGTGTTTCAGGTCTAAACATTAAGGACGAAGAAAACTTTGGTACTACACCAAAAGAGATGGAGAAAGTCAGTGAACTATTTAACTTTGTGGATAGAAGATGTGAGGAACAAAGTCAAGAAATTAATAGGCTTAGAGAAGAGAATCAGTCCCTAAGGAAACAGCTTGTGAGGTTGGAAGTTCTTCTCACTCGGAGGGACAAAGATGTCAGTCATCTCAAGGAAAAACTAAAGGAGGCTGATTCCGTCTTTAACAAAATCAATCATGGACGTAACACTCTTGATGAGATCCTTGCCACTAAGATATCAAATGGAAGTGGACTTGGGTATGAAGATCAAACGACTCCCAGTTCTAATCTTTTTGATCCTCAGGATATGAATAAATTCACAAAGGGGGAGTCTGACACCAGAGTGTCAAACGACAAGGAAAAGTCAAAAAAGTATGTGTGCCATTACTGTAACAAGGCAGGACACATCAAGCCTTTCTGTAGGAAAAGAATTGCAGATGAAAACTAGAAAATCGTTTTAAACTGTTTTGTTGTTTATACTTCCTTAAAGACTAACATTGCAGGTACATGGTACTTTGACAGTGGCTGCTCCAGGCATATGACAGGCGATCGATCATGTCTGTCAAACTACTTAGAAATCTGTGGTGGTTCAGTCACATATGGAGGAGGAGCTAAAGGAAGGATTACAGGGAAATGAACCTTAAACGTGCCAGACTTCCCAAAACTTCAACATGTGTTGTATGTGGAAGGACTTACTGCCAATCTTATTAGCATAAGTCAATTATGCGATGATGGGATGGTTGTCAAGTTTGACAAGGATGTCTGTGAGGTATACGATAAAACTAACACGTGTGTTATGTTTGGCAGTCGATCCTCAGATAACTGCTATCAAGCTGAACAAGAAGGAAAATGCCTAGTGTCAAAGCCTGACGAAGCTGAACTGTGGCACCAGAAAATGGGACATGCAAGCATTCATTGCATTCAGAAACTTCTTAAAGCATATGCAGTTAAAGGTGTTCCCAACCTGAAGTTCAACCCTGACAAAGTATGTGGTCCATGTACAAAAGGTAAACAAGTTCGTACATCTCATCCTGCAACTGATTCTATTAACACTAGCACTTGTTTTGAATTACTTCACATGGATTTGATGGGACCTATTGAAGTTGAAAGTATAGGTCGAAAGAAATATGTGTTAGAGTGTACTGATGATTTTTCAAGATTCACATGGGTTGAATTCTTGAGAGAAAAGTCTGAAGCCTTTGATCACTTCAAAAAGATGTACAAAAAATTCAAGAAACTCTATCACTCCAATGTCAAACGGATCCGAACAGATCATGGGAGAGAGTTTGAGAACGAAAAGTTCAGCCAATTTTGTGATAGAAAGGGCATATCTCACGAGTTCTCTGCACCCAAGACACCACAACAAAACGGCGTGGTGGAAAGGAAGAACAGAACACTACAAGAAATGGTGCGCGCTATGTTAAACTCAAAGAACCTCTCCAAAAGGTTATGGGCCGAAGCTGTCAATACTGCTTGTCACCTGATCAATAGGGTCTATCTCCGTCCCGGAACAAAGACCACCCCTTATGAAATTTTGAATGGTAAGAAACCTAATCTAAAGTACTTAAATATATTCGGTTGTCCTTGCTATGTGTTGAATGACAGGGACTATCTTACCAAACCGGAGACAAGAAGCAGTAAAGCCCTATTCCTTGGGTATGCTAGCAATAGCCGAGCCTACCGAGTGAACAACCTTGAGACTCAAAAAATTCAGGAGTCAATCAATGTAGTGTTTGACGAAGCTGGATCTCTGCTCGAGAAGATAGATGAACTGGATACATCCAACCTCATTGACAATTCAGAAGAACCCTCAAGCAGTGATCAGTCACCCAGTGATCAATCAACCACGAATCAAACTTCACCAAACTATGACACGGATGACAACTCTGACACCCCAATGTCAAACCATAACAGAAGGGACCCTCCACTGAAGATAAGAAAGGACCATCCCTCATCTCAGGTAATTGGAAGTTTGACTGAAGGTATCCAAACTAGGAAGAAAGACCCGGTCAATTATCGAGAAATGGTTAGATTTGTATGTCTATCAACAAGGTATAATCTTCTACACTCTATGTGTTATCTATCTCTAACCGAACCAAAAAATGTCAAAGATGCTCTTGCATATGAGTTTTGGATTAAGTCCATGCAAGAGGAACTAAGTCAATTCGATTACAACGATGTGTGGGAATTGGTTCCAAGACCAAAGGATAAAAATGTGATTGGAACCAAGTGGATTTTCAAAAACAAAACTGATGAAAAGGGAAATGTTGTGAGAAACAAATCTAGATTGGTTGCGCATGGATATACGCAAGTGGAAGGCATCGACTTTGACGAGACGTTTGCTCCAGTGGCACGATTAGAGTCAATACGCCTTCTCATAGCCATCGCATGTGCTGCTGACTTCTCAGTGTACCAAATGGATGTTAAAAGTGCGTTTTTGAACGGAATACTAGAAGAGGAAGCATATGTTGAACAGCCCAAAGGGTTCGAAGATCTGTCAAAGCCGGATCACTTCTACAGACTCAAAAAGGCCCTCTATGGCCTAAAACAAGCCCCTCGCGCTTGGTATGCTAGACTCACCGAATTCCTATTGGATTTAAGGTTTTTAAGAGGTAATGCTGACAAAACCCTTTTTGTTAAACAGTTAGGAAACAGTTTCATTATAGCACAAATTTATGTTGATGATATTGTTTTTGGTGCGTCTGATGTCAAACTTATAGATGAGTTTGTCACTAACATGTCAAACATGTTTCAGATGAGTATGGTAGGTGAATTAAATTATTTTTTTGGTCTACAAATTATGCAACGTCGAGATAGTGTATTTATATCTCAACCAAAATATGCATTAGGTATAGTTAAGAGATTTGGACTAGATAACTCTAAGCATATGAAAACTCCCTTGGGTAGCAGTGATAAACTATGTAGGGACAGTTCAGGTGTCAAAGTTGAACCTACCCTGTACCGAAGCATGATAGGAAGTCTCTTATACCTGTCTGCTAGTCTTCCAGATATTTTGTTTAGTGTTGGTGTATGTGCTAGATACCAGTCTGACCCTAAGGAGTCACACCTAAAAGCTGTCAAAAGGATAATTAGGTATATCTCTGGCACTCCTAATATGGGACTTTGGTACACAAAGAATTCTGGTACTAACATTACAGGCTACAGCGATGCTGACTGGGCTGGTGATGTGGATGATAGAAAGAGCACAAGTGGAGCAGGATTTCTAGTGGGTGCAAACCTAGTATCCTGGTCTAGCAAGAAACAAAATTGCATTTCACTATCAACGGCTGAAGCTGAATACGTCTCAGCAGCCAGTGGGTGCACTCAACTACTATGGATAAAACAAATGCTAGAAGACTATGGTTTACCTTCTGAAACTCTGAAACTCTTATGTGATAATGCTAGTGCTATAGAAATTGCTAAAAATCCAGTTCAACACTCACGCACTAAGCACATAGACATAAGACACCACTTTATACGTGAAATGGTTGAAAAAGGTTTGATTTCCTTAAAGTTTGTATCAACGAAAGAACAAATAGCAGATATATTTACTAAGGCTCTTGACTTTGAGAGATTCTCGTATTTGAGAAAATCTCTAGGCATGTGTAACCCCCCTGCCTAAATGGTTTGACAGTGTATGAATACATGACTAAGTCTGACTCTGGGATGTCAAAGTTTGTTTTTTTTCGATTATATGTTCAGGTTATAAAACGAAGAGATACAAGTGTGAGATCTCAACGTTATAAAACTTGGTGTTGTTGACCTATTTATCTATCAAAGTAACTAAAGTACTATGGACAGAATGTTATTAGAACTCTGACCATGTGGAATCAAAGTTACTTTGAGATATGAATGGGCTAACTTATTGTGTTTCTCATTTAGTACTAAAGATTGTACGTGATTAGGCACACAATCTTTGTGGAAGGAATAATGAGAATGTGTATATCGAGACTTTGTAACTTTGATCCCCCAGTGTCAAACTAGGTAACTGTCATTACACTTTAAATCTTTTTGAGCTTATTTTTTTCCTGCAAAATTTGTTTTTAGTTGTTACGAATTTTATAGTTTTTAAATTCTAAATTAACCTAATCCGTTTAATTTGGTGTTGGCCTAATATTTAAAAGCTTGTTATCTAGATATTTTGCATTATCTTTGATAAAATTTGAATCCCTTTATTTTAGATAATATTGTTATATTTGTTACATATCTTGCACACCTCACCCCCTACTTAAGTGTTTTCCTGCAGCCACTATTCACATCAATCATGCGGCTACCAAGGCACTCCCTCCACCACAAACCCTTCAACTCCACTCTCTCTCCCACGTCTCACTCAACTCTCTCACATTCTTTCTCTTTCTGAAACTTCTCTCTCTCAAAAATCACCATGGCCGACAAAAACATCCAAGAACTCCTAGCCAAAACCCTCTCCTCGCCTGACGGAGCCAAGATTCTCCAACGCCTTCTCGAAAGCCAAATGGAGAAAGCATCTCAAACTTCTACCTCGCAACCCGCCGCGGAAGGTACCTCACTTCCTCCATCCTCTGAAACTCTTACCACGCCTCCAACTACCTCCGAAATAACACCACCACCTGCTTCCGCCACAACCACTTCCGTACCTTCACCCTCTCACCCTACTGAACAACCCACAAAGGAACCCACTGCCTCTGAAAACCCTAACCTTCCTGCCGAGCCGTCGCTTGAGGAGTCTGACAAGGCATTTGAAGAAGAAACAGAGCGAATCTTACAGGAACCCTTCCTCCAACCCGATTCTTCCGCTCTGCCCCTTGAAGATCTTCCTCTCACCGCCGCTGGAGAAAATTCGTTAGAGATTCTTCATGAGCCACCACTTCGCTATGCTCTCCCTGGCCAAGAAGGATTTCCCATTGACGCTGAAGAACCTGGGAATCTGAAACTCATCTCTGACGTCGTCCAACAACTCGAAGGTAAAATGCCTGAACGGAGATCCGAAAGGATTTTCGAAGAAACAGTGAAGAAGCAATACAAAAAGCATGCTGCCACCCGCCAGAAGAAAATGAAGCCAAGAAAGTTTCAAAGAAGCCTGACTGACACCCCACATGTCTTCACCAAGGATGACGATCTGCCGGAGCAGCCCTTCAAGTCTGACACCGTCATGTCAGACTTCGAATCCGGAGATCTCGATAACTCTAATGACGAGGATTTCCAGGTGGACCCTCAAGCACCCGAACAGTCTGAAGAGCATGCCGATTCCAGTGAAGAACAACCAGAGAAGAAGAAAAAGAAATCCGAAGCAGCCACCTCCGTCAAGAAGCCAAAGCCAAAGCCGAAAAAGTCTGTGTCAAAGTCCACAAAACGCCCAGCAAAATCCGCTTCTCCAGAACGGTCTGAAGTCAAACGTTCAAAGAAACCCAAGATTGAACAATCTGAGTCTCTGGAGCCCTCACCAACGAAAGGGAAAGGTACTCAGTCCTCCTCTGATGATGATAATTCTGATTATGATGCTAGCCGGTCATACTCTGTTAAGTATTATCACTGCTATGCTAAATCACTTAAGCTGCTTTACTCAAAGAGGGAGTTCAAAATGGAGAAATTGATGGATACTGCTATGCTTTCTAAATTCGGGTTAGATATTCTGCTTAGGCGAAGGGGACTTCTTAATACTGTGACTGATTTTTCTGCCTTTAGCCCATCTTTGGTTTTGGAAATTTTTGCCAATACGTTAAAAGATGAAGTCTTTCAGACTGGGAAACCAAAGTTTGGAAAGTCGTTTGTTCGGGGGAAAATTATTAAGTTTGATCCTGATACCATTAACACTTTCCTGGGGTTAAAATCTGAGAATGTGGAGGCACTGCCAAAGTCTGCAGACACTGACCTTGCTGTTGAACTAACTGGGGGAAAGGCAAAGACCTGGGTGACCAAGCTCCCTGTTTCCACCCTGACATGGAAATATGTGGCCCTGTTCAAAATCAGTGTTCACAATTGGTTGCCTAACAAGAATCTGTCAGTGGTGTCAAAGGAGCAAGCAGAATTCCTCTACCGAGTTGGCACTGGTCTCGCTTTCAATTTTGGTCAAGCTATTTTCACTAACATCTTTCGTGCAGTGTCTAAAGCTGATTCCACATACCTGCAGCATCCTTGCCTTCTCCATGCGCTAATTATCTCTCAAGGAGTTACTCCGATCGAAGAAGAACTACAGTCTGACCCCATTCCTCTGGTGTTTGAGCAATCTCTGACCAGAAAGGGTGATGCCAGGGTCCAAGACTTGCCATACATTCCGAGTGATATATCCGAGGACGAAGATGTGGATGCTGGTTCTTCCGCTCAAGATTGCACTTCAAAAATACATCAAGCCAAGCGGATTCTCAAGCAAGCTCTCAAGCTGCTGCAGGATCTGGAGTAAGCTTTCCTCCCTGTTCCATTCAGGGGGAGACGATCTGAAGCTGGTGGATGGATGGTGGATGATACTCTGACCCCCCCTACCTGCTGCTGCTGCTTTAAGCTTTATTAAAACTCTGTTTCTAAAACAATTTCCTTTGTTTTTAATGTTTATGTTTCTTTTGCTGCTGAATACTTTATGATTCAGGGGGAGTTCGAAACAAACCCTGTAATCATTGTTTTTGCTTATGCAATGGAATCGTTTTGGTAATGGTTAATGGTTGATCCATTTTTAGTGTTTTTATTATGGTTGCACCATATGGTTTTGTTGCTTTGAATGCAAATTTGTTATGGATGATCCATATGGAATGGTAACAGGTCGGATAAGCTTAAGGGGGAGATTGTGAAGTTCGAATATGTAAGTTTAACACAACGTTGTCAAACTTACCTCTCTTTGACAGGTTCTTAACTTTAACTTTCTCATGTCAAACCTTATCTGCTTAACTTTGACTCTTCAATGTCAGAGTTCCGAATCTGTTTGTTGCAACTAACTCCTATCTTTTAGGAAACTCATTCTTATCTGTTTAATGACATTTTTATAGGTCCTATTTATTAGGATTCGAATATATTATGTATATTAAATATATCTTATTTATTACTCCCTCCGTTCCGATTATATAGTCCACTTTGATCTTGCACGTTTGCCAAAAATTATTTAATATTTAAACAAACTTCCAACATTACCCTTATTTAAAGCATTAATTAACCTCTCATTTTCATAATATTACATTTAATGTTCTCATTTTCCAAGATTATTCAGGGATGTAATGGTAAATGATCATATAAAAACAATACCAAATATAGAAACTGGACTATATAATTGAAACACCCTAAAATAGTAACCTGGACTATATATTCGGAACGGAGGGAGTATATACTTTATACTATTATTCTAGGTTGTTATTTTAGTTCCTAAATAATAGGGAGCACCTCTACATCTTTATCTAATCCCCACGTGAGTTAGTGGGAGTTCATTTGTGTTGTGTGAACAGGTACAGACGTGGAAGAAGGACACAATCCATTACCAAGTAGTGGAAGACGTGTACGAGTGCTCCAAGACAAATAAATAGAAGACGAAGAAGACTAGAGACCTCAAGGATTAGGGAATTAGAGGTTAGACACTTCCATACGAGCTCTCTAGGCTGAAACGCATTCTCCAATCATTCACCAAGCACACGAAGTCTACAATCGAGTTGTGAAATCCATCTCCGGATAGTGAATCCTACGGTGGAGGAGTAATTGGGTTGTATCGTGTGATTTGTGTTTGATTGTTTTCGTAGAAATTTTACTAAGGAGTGAACTTAGGAAAATTTCTATCTTGTTTAGTATTTTGTTCTTCACTTGTAAAAACTTGGTTTTGAATAAGTGAAAACTATTTGCCGTGTGGCTCTCGAGGGTTTATAATTTATAAACCTTCGAAAAATTTATTCCGCTGTGTCAAACTCTTTTTACCATTTTTCTTTGACCTTCGTGTGTCAAACTTTTTATTATCGCTTTCTTTGACAGCATTGTGTTAAACTCGGGCACTATATTCTATCAAAACTGAATCTATAACTGACTAACAAACTCAACTTTAGCTAAGATATTTCCATGCACGTGAGTCGTTCAGTATTTATGCATCCTGCAGCTCGAGCTCTTTGTTTGGTTTTGTATCCATGTGCATGAACCTTAATAGCCCCCCCCCCCTCAAGCTGCACTTCCTAAAGTCGCAGCTTGGACAACAAAGAAATGAACAGATGAACCGGGACAGCCTTTGTAAGAATGTCAGCAATGTGGGATGCCGAAGGAACATGAATAGGAGCAATCAGTCCAGACTTAAAAGCATTGCGAACAACATGGCAATCAATTTCTATATGTTTAGTTCGCTCATGAAATACCGGATTGTCGGTTATATGAATGGTTGCCTTGTTGTCGCAACATAGAGGAATAGGAAGCTGTGATGTACAACCCAAGTCACGCAGCATATATGTAAGCCATTGTAGCTCATGAACGGTGACAGCCATGGCGCAGTATTCGGCCTCCGCTGTAGAGCAGGCAATGGTGGGTTGTTTCTTGGATTTCCAAGAAAGAATACAGTCACCAATAAAAACACAGAACCCAGATAAAGATCGTCTTGTTGTTTTACATGCTCCCCAATCAGAGTCAGAGAATGCCCGTAGATTAAGTGAAGTATTGGTGGAATAAAAAATCCCTCGTGAAGGACAGGCTGAGAGATACCTGAGAACATGGAGAGCAGCATGCCAATGTGGTTGTCTCGGTGAATGAACAAGCTGGCTGAGTTGCTGAACAACATAAGTAAGATCGGGCCGTGTGTAGTTCAGGTATAGGAGGCGACCAACCAGCCTTCTATACTGTTCAGGCTGATCAAGCAAAGAAGTAGATGTATCATCTTCAGCAAGAAAACGTAATCCAGGAGGAAAAGGAGTTGAAGCTGGAGCACAATCAAGTTCATCTTTGTTTTCTTTGGTGCCAGTCTCGAGTTCTGGTACAACGCCATACTGATCTTTCTGAATAACATTTCCATGAAAAAACATAGCCCATGAAAAAAATATAAATTTAAATTATTGTATAAAATTATATTTTTATCCTTATAGCCCCCAATTTAAATTCTAATTAAAAAAATTAAAATTAAACTCAAAATATGTAGCCCCATCTCAATCTACGTCAAATAAAATCAAAACCCCAAAACAGATATACAACCCCATCTATATCTAGTAAAATAAAAACAAAAAATTTATAATAGATATAAATAATTAGAACCTTAATAAAATAATTGATAGATTATCTCAAGATATTCAACAAAGTGACTGAGCCGGCCATGACAGAGAAATACGAGCTCGAGATGTCGACGTTAGGATACGGAGACGGGTAAAAATTGAGGCGGAGGAGCGTGCGAGAGGTCAAGCATTGGAGAGGATGTAGGGTACAACAGACGACAAAGAAGGTCTTGGTTGAAGGTTTTAGCAGGTGTAAATTTCCCTCCATTAACAATAAACATGCCATCCGTCTCCCATTTTCGGTTGTCGGCGGGCGTACCGACGCCGTTGGAGCCGCATGTTATAATCAATGGATTGTTGGAGACATAGATGTTGTTATTACAGTATCTGAGAACACACGAACACAGAAGTGTTGTACAGAGAAAGACAAACACAACGGTGTTAAAGTACAAAAACAATTACGCCACCGTAGTGCTCGGATCTAGGCGTGTTGTCCCCAAAGGTAAAACGGCTTTGTCTCGGTAAAAGTAGCACCGCAATCAAACGAGCTCCGTCGAACTGAACGGAGTTTGGACTGAATTGACCGGTGATGTTGGACAATTTTCAGAGAGATTTTTTGGCAGACTGTTTGCAGCTGAGAGCTAAAAATATGCAATACATGTATGCACCTAGAGATGCCTATTTATAGGCTTCAACTCATGAGGGAGCATGTCTGCCATTTATGGCATGACAACCGTTACAGACTCAAACATGAAGTCTGACAACAGTTACAGACTCAGTCATAAAGTCTGACAACAGTTACAGAGTCAAACATCGAGTCTGACATCATTACACTCTCAAACATCAAGTCTGAGACGTTACAACCTCAACAGT
>JAPKLW010001545.1:167641-182934 GCA_026898455.1 Plectranthus barbatus
GTCCACTCCCTCAACAAGTTCCCAATGGTATCTATTTCATGAAAAAGCAAATGGGATGTGGCATGCAATGAAGCAGAAACTCTCAACGTGATGTCATAAAAAACTTGCAAACCATCACTAATCTTCCTAGCAATATTCCAATCATCATGCGTCGGCACTCCACTATCAGCACTTAGTTGTATTCTAAAGTGAGGATCTTCAACCTCAAACCGCTCAAATGCCTTTTCAAACTTAGCAGCAACACTCAACATTAGATATGTAGAGTTCCATCTAGTAGGTACATCAAGACAAAGTAAACTCTTACTCTCTATGTTCTCCTCTACACAACACTCCTTAAATCGTGTATGTCTAGCCGGAGAGTGTCTCACATATCTAATGACATCTCTAATTTTCTTGATAGATGGATTAACAACTTTCAATCCATCATTAACAATTAAATTCACAATATGAGCAGCACATCTCATATGTAGATGCTCTCCTTTAACCACATCACACCCTCGGGCTGTCAACCTCCCTTTAAGATATTCAATGCAAATATCATTTACACTTGCATTATCAACCATAATTGCTAACACCCTAGCAATCCCCCAATCACGCAACAACCCATCTATTTGTCTACCCATTTCCTCACCTTTATGACTCTCAACAGGACAAAAAGAGATAATCTTCTTATTCAACTTCCAATGTATATCAACAAAATGAGCAGTTATGCACATGTAACTAGCCTTTTGCATAGATGTCCATGTATCAGTAGTAAGACAAACAGTACACCCAGATTTCTTGAAAAAATCACGCAAAAGAAATCTTTCATCCAAAAACAATTTATATAAATCCCTAGATATGCTCCAGCGAGAAGGAATTCTAAACTTAGGATTTAGAGCCCCAACAAACTCAATAAACCCCTCCCCATCCACGATACTAAAGGTAAGCTCATCTTTGATAATCATTTCAACCAATTTCTTTCTAGCATAAACATGATCAAACTTCCAAGTGCTTAAGGTTGCCCCCTCATTACCATCAATGGATTTTACAACTAGTTGCTTTTGAGCAGAGTCTTTTCTTAAAGGAATATGAATGCAAGTCCTCATATGTGAGTTAAGATTTCCAGTTCCATACTTCTTTGCATCACATAAATAGCTACTTGGGCAATAATTGCACTTACCTTTTTTATCTCCATTTTCATCGTAAATGATGGTGAAATGATTCCACACCTCTGACCGAGCCTTTGCTTTGCCTTTCTTTCTTGGTAGGGGAGGTTTGCCCGAATCCCTGACTGGTTCTTGTTCTTGTGTTTTATTGGGTGTCTGTGTCTCTTCTTCACTCGACATTGCTGATACAAAATAAAGCAATAGTCATGAACAAGCAACACAGTAAATTATACTAAATCGTCTGCTCTAATTATACTAAATAATCAAACATTCAAACGCCTTTAAAAACAAGATACATGCAGAGATTGAGAGACAAGCAGAGCATAAGCTTGTCAATTAATACATGTGGGTGAAGGCGCAACACGACAGCAGGAGCTGGAGGGCACTGGGCAGTCGCGGACGATGATGGGTGAAGGCGGCGGGCTGGCAATCACGGACGATGATGCCAAAGAAGCGAGGATGGCAGACAGGCAGAGCCGCACCGCAGAGGCAGGTCGGGGATGGCTTGTGCGGCGGTGGGCCGGTGGCCGATGGACAGAAAGATGCAGGCGGAGGGGTGGCTGGGTTTGGGTGCGCGGCGTGCGCCGTTCGGGGGATTTGGAATTGGGTGAGTCGTGAGTTTAGGATTTAGGATTAGGAATAAAATTGTTATGTATATTTTTAGATTTTTTACTAAATATTAATAATATTTGTTGTATAACTTATATATTTATATTATTATACATATTAATATAGGCATGTTCGGTCGGGTCGGGTGGCACCCGAACCCAAAATTCTTCACCCGCCACCTGACCCGAAAAGCTGTCGAGTGAAGATTTCTCACCCGCGACCCGAACCGACGGCTGCAAGACCCGACCCAACCCGACCCGAAATCGTCGGTTTGGGTCGATTTTTCGGGTGCGGGTCGGGTTTTGCACACCCCTACCTAGAGATACTCTCATGCTCAATAGATAAAAGAAATAAACATGAATGCAAGTAAAAAGCATCAATAAAATAATTGGTAAGTGACGAAAATATGAGTTAATCCTACTCCGATGTGGAATGGATCTTGTTCACTGCTCAGGGTCGACAAATTATGAGAGAGGATTTTTTTTTAATCTGGATAGGGTGTTTTATTTATTTATTACTCCCTCCGTTCCGTCAGATTAGTTTCATTTTTCATTTCCGTCTGTCCCGTTAGATTAATCTCATTTTCTAAAATAAAAATTAATCTCCACACAATAATTAAGTATTAATTTTGAAAGAATTTAGTGTCCGAGTTAACTATTAACATCGTGGTGTAGAAGAGTTCAACACTGCAGAATTCAATATGCCTGACTAACAGAGTAATGTTAAACAGAATGTTAGAGTTAGACAAAGTTTAACACATTCAAAGTTTAAGCGGAAAATAAACGCAGACACAAAGAATTATTTTTCACGAGTTTAGAGATTCTAAATCTGCGAGAGCCTTACGGCCAAAAATAGATTTCACTATGATAATGAAGTTTACACAACAAAATCAAAATAATAAATATTCAAATCCATTCTCGGTTCAGTCCCTCAAAGAAACTTGAATTTACATAGAAGTAAAGACTATAACTATGAAAAACGTACTTACGAACATACGATTCAACCCTAAAAACTCCTCTACCGTTGGATTCACTCTCCGGAGGTAGGATCCTTCTTCGGCTTGAATATCTTCATGAGTTGAAAGCACAAGAAGACTGAATGAAAGCTGGAACACCTTGCTTGAGTGATATCTTGATGAATAATGTAAGTCATCCGCTTTCTCTTCGCACCCCAGCACCCTTTTTATAGGTTTAGATGAGTGTAGCCTCGTGCTAGATATGTATCTTTGCATAAATATCTCAACTGCAAATACTAGAGGAAGATATGTGAAAGATTTGGATCTATCCCTAAAAATTAGGAACTTCAACATATATCCCTAGAAACTAGGAAATAGATCTATTCGAATATATTTATAGATAAATCAAATATATTCGTTCCCAAATCTTTATAAAATACATATCTATCCTAGAATGAACTGAATTCACGAAAATAAATAAATACAAAAAAATAAGGAATGATAAGATTAACTCAGCAGCACAGTCTAACACTATGATGTTAAACATAGCTTCGACTTTAACACCAACACGTGTTAAACATTGCATCTTCAATCTCCCTCTTAAGCTTGTCATTCATGTAAGCATTCCAAACACAACACTTGTAATTCAGTTCTATTTGACCTGCACAATGAGATATTAGACTGCACCATAAAAAAGATTAGACTTTTCATTCAAACATAAAACATAAAAACTAAATCATTCTCCCCCTGAATGATTGCAGGAAAGAAAAGCTTAAGATTTCATGAAAAGTCCTTATCCAACACCAAGAAATTCAGCCCACACAACATCCAAGTTCACTTGATCAAGAAAAAGTGAAACTGAGTTTATCACCAACTTTAACACACCTATACCACTGAACAAACTGCGACACCAAATAACCCAAAATTAGAGATTTTTTTTTGATTTTTTTTAACATAAGGAAATGAAAAGAAACTGCAAGCCTTCAAACTTTAACATCAGAGTGTTATACCCGTATAAAACAACGATCTGATAAAAAACAATGTCATGTGCCTTGTTCTACAGAGACAGTGTTCCTTATAACAACCTGTCTCCAGTACTTAGGCTGTGACATACAAATTCAGCATGTATTACCTCATCATTCAACATGTTCCACATAGTGTTCCTAGTAACATCCTGTCTACAGTACTTGAGAAATGATGATCGTACATGACAAACATACTCAATGTTTTGACATTAAGGCCTCACTCTTGTGCCTACCGTCTTATAACATGAGTTTTATACTCCATAAGTTAACATTAAGGTCTCACTCTTGTGCCTACAGTCTAATAACATGGTTTTTTTTTTTCAAATCAGATCTTAAAGAAAAAGGATATAACACAACTGATAATAAAGAATCAGGCAAGCAGAACAAAAACTGAAAAACAACTGAATGTTGATCGACACAATATTTACAATGATCAACATTCTACTCATACGAATTTAAGGAGAATTACACATACCAAGAGATTTTCTAAGATAAGAGAATCTCTCAAAATCAAGGGCCTTTGTAAAAATGTCTGCAATTTGATCTTTAGTAGGAAAGTGTTTAAGTGAGATAATATATTTTTCCACTAAATCTCGAATAAGGTGGTGTCGAATATCTATGTGCTTAGTTTTAGAATGTTGGACTGGATTTTCTGTAATCTTAATAGCACTAGAATTTTCACATAACAATGTTAAAGTTTCAGAAAACTAATCTTCAAGAATTTGTTTCATCCATACCAGTTGTGTGCAACAACTTGCTGCAGCAATGTACTCGGCTTCAGCCGTTGAAAGAGATATGCAATTTTGTTTCTTACTTATCCAAGATACAAGATTTGCTCCAATGTGAAAACAACCCCCACTTGTACTTTTTCTATCATCAACATCAACATCACCTGCCCATCAGCATCACTGTAATCTGTAATGTTAGTACCAGTATCTTTTTTATACCACAATCTCATGTTTGAAGTTCCATATATATATTGAATAATTCTTTTAACAGCTTTCATATGAGATTCTTTGGGGTTAGACTGGTATCTAGCACAAACACCAACACTAAAAAGTATATTTGGCCTACTAGCACTAAGGTATAACAAACTACCTATCATTCCACGGAATTCAGTAGGTTCAACACTAACACCACGGTATTCAGACATTCTGGTGACAAAGTCATCTACAAGTCTGACATGAGTCGCCCCAAACATAATGTCATCAACATAAACTTGAGCAACTATAAAGTTCTTACCAGTATGTTTAACAAAGAGAGTTTTATCCACATTACCTCTGTTGAACTTTAGATCAAGTAGAAATTATGTTAGCCTTGCATACCATGCTCGAGGTGCTTGTTTGAGTCCGTACAACGCCTTCTTCAATTTGTACACATGATCGGGTTTTGATGGATCCTCAAAACCTTTCGGTTGTTCAACATAAGCTTCCTCATTTAAAATACCATTTAAAAAAGCACTTTTTACATCCATCTGATATAAAGAGAAGTTAGAAGCACAAGCAATAGCAATTAAAATCCGTATTGACTCTAACCTAGCAACAAGAGCGAATGTTTCATCAAAATCAATACCTTCTACTTGAGTATACCCTTGAGCAACTAACCTAGATTTATTATTCCCTTTCTCATCAGTTTTATTTTAAAAAATCGACTTAGTTCCAATTATGTTTTTATCTTTAGGCCTAGGAACTAAGGTCAACACATCATTAGAAACAAATTGATTTAACTCTTCATGCATAGATAAAATCCAATTCTCATCTTTTAAAGCTTCAGAAACATTCTTAGGTTTAGTTTGAGATAGATAACAACTAGAATGAAAGATGTTAAACTTAGAAGTCATACAAACCATTTTTACCATCTCATTGTAATTGACGGGGGCTTTCTTGCGGGTTTGTACTCCTTCAAGTACACTTTCAATGACCTAAGACGGAGGGTGATTCCTTTTGATATGAAGATGTGGTTCTCTTTTTTCTGAGTTTAACACCAGGGTGTCAGAGATTTCCTCCTTGTCTGAGTCTGAACCATGTCTAACATCGTCATCCACTTTGTCAGTGTTAGAGACTGGAGATGTTGGACTTTTTGTTTCTCTAACATCTGTACTCATCTGAATTACTGATTCCACGCCCTTCTCTATGAGATGAGATGTATCTTCTAGGTCCTATTTATCTAGTAAGGTACCTGCATCATCAAAAACTACATTGATAGATTCTTGGATTATTTTAGTAGGTAAGTTAAACACGCGATAAGCTCGACTATTACAACCAAAAACATGCAAGTATTTCAGATTGGATTTTTTACCTTTAAGTATCTTATAAGGAGTCATCTTGGTTCCGTGTCTAAGATAAACTCTATTGATTAAATGACAAGTAGTGTTGACTGCTTCAGCCCATAATTTCTTAGAAAGATGCTAAGAGTGTAACATGACTCTTACCATTTCTTGGAGTGTGCGATTTTCCTTTCAGCAACACCATTTTGTTGGGGAGTTTTAGGGGCTGAGAATTCACGAGTAATACCTTTTCTTTCACAAAATTTAGAATACTCAACATTTTCAAATTCTCTTCCATGATCTGTTCTAATACGTATAACATTAGCATGATAAAGTTTTCTAAGTTGCCTATATAACTTTCTGAAAAATTCAAAGGTGTTAGACTTTTCCCTCAAGAATTCTACCCAAGTAAATCTAGAATAATCATCAGCACAAACCAATACATACCTTTTTCCACCAACACTCTCTACTTCTATAGGACCCATAAAGTCCATATGCAGCAATTCAAAACAAGCATTAGTGTTAGTCATACTCAATATGGGATGAGAAGTACGAGTTTGTTTACCTTTCAAACATGAATCACAAACCTTGTCGGTGTTAAACTTTAGTTGTGGAACTCCTTTCACGGCATCATACTTGAGAAGTTTCTGAATACTTCTAACATGTGCATGTCCCATCTTCTGGTGCCATATTTCAGCTTCATCAGGTTTTGTTAGAAAACATTTTCCATCTTGATCAGCTTGATAACAATTATCAGTTGATCTACTACCAAACATAACACAATTGTTATTATCATCATACACCTCGCTTGTGTCTTTGTCAAACTTGACTGTAAGTCCATCATCACACAGTTGACTTATGTTAATTAAGTTAGTTGTCAGACCTTCAACATATAGCACATGTTTGAGTTTAGGAAAATCTCGAACATTCAAAATTCATTTACCAGTGATCTTCCCTTTAGCACCACCACCATAAGTAACTGATTCTCCACTTACTTCTTTAAAATCATATAGGCAAGTCTTATCACCTGTCATGTGCCTGGAGCATCCACTATCAAAATAACACTTGCCTGCAATGTTAGACTATATAGAAGTATAAACTGCGTGACATGTTTTATCCTCTTTATGACCTTTTTGATTAATTTTCATTTTCTCATCAGCAATTCTAAATCAACAGAAAGGTTTTATGTGTCCAAATCTATTACAGTAATGACACACGAACACCTTAGATTTATCTTTGACACGTTGATCAGTGATGTTAGACTCTGCTCTAGAAAATGTAATAATGTTCCTTTCAGACTCTAACATATCAGGATAAACAGAATTTAACTTTTCATAGCCTAATCCACTACCATCAGAAGGTTTAATAGACAATATTTCATCAAGTGTAGTTTTAGCTTTGTTGATTTTTTTCAAACACAGAGTCAACATCACATACCTTATTCTTTAACACACTTACTTCTTGATCCCTACGAGTTAGTAGTGCCTCAAGTCGAAAGATTTGTCGCCTTAGAGATGAATTTTCTTCTTTCAGCCTTGAGATCTCATCATTTTGTTCATCACACTGTTTATCAACTATGTTGAAGTAGTGATTTATCTTCTCCATCTCTTTAGGTGTGGTCTGGTAAGTTTGACATTCCTCATTCCTGACATAAGAAGAATGTTCAACAAAAGAATGTTTAACATCAATATTCATGTACCAGTTTGAAGATTTCTCAATTTGAAGGGTGTTAGAGTTTGACACAGTGTCGCTTCCTCCTTCTTCTTCTTCTTCTTCTTCTTCAATATTTCAAACTTCTTGAATCTCTACATTAGTGTCCATATGTTTTTCAGATTCAACATATTCTTCAATCTTCACATGGAACATTGCTTGATCAAGCTTATCAACTTCATCATCTGACTCTGACTCTTCATTGAGAGTTGTGTCAAAGTTGAGCTTTCTCTGTCTAAGTACTGTTGGACACTCGTTGGCATAATGTCCGATACGTGAACAACCATGGCACTTTACAGTGTTGATGTTAGACTTTTCTGTGAAAGAATTCTTACCTTTCCTTGATGTGTCTTCATTTCCTCTCCTTGTGGAACTTGAAGAGTTGTTTGAGAAGTTTGAGGGTGTGGATGATACAGAACTCCTTCTATCTTTCTTGAGAGACCTGACAAGCTTGTTAAACTTTTTGGTTAGAAAAACAAGATTCGGCTTATCTTCATTGAGTTGATCCTCATCTGATTACTCTTCCAGAATGTTTGTCTTTGGTGTACTTGGTGATGGCTCAGATCCATATTTTACAGCATGTAGGGCTATGCTCTTTGTCTTGTATTCTCGCTTTTGTCCCATCAAATTTAACTCAAAAGTAGTTAGAATACTTACCAAATCATTAATCTCCAAGGTTGCAACATCTCTTGCTTCTTCAATCGCTGACACCTTGATGTTGAACTTTTCTGGCAGCGACCGTAACATCTTGCTAACTTGTCTCTCATTGCTAATGGGTTCACCTAGAGCATGAGCTTCATTCGCCATGGATGCCATCTTCTCATAGTAAGAGGAAATAGTTTCTTCTTCCAACATCTTGAGATTCTCTAATTTTGTGGTGAGCAATCTCATTTTGGTCTTTCTAACACTAGCAGTTCCTTCACATTTTCCTTGGAGTATCAACCAGGCTTCTCGAGCTTCCGAACAACTAGATATTAACCTGCAACACGCAACATCAACAGAAACAAAAATAGCATTCAATGCCTTAGAGTTAAAGTTAGAGATTTGTCGATCATCAACACTCCATTGTCCTTCAGGTTTAAGTTTGGTAATGGTTTTTGTAGCATCCTTTAGGTCTTCAACAGTGGTTTTTGGAGGTGTCCAACCATCCAAAATAGCAACCCACGCTCGTTCATCAATAGACTTGATGTACATCCTCATTCGAGACTTCCATAGAGAGTAGTTATTCCCATCACTCTCCAGAATGGGTGGACGACAAGCAGGGCTTGAGAAATCCATAATAGTAAACTGTACTCTGTTGGGATTGTTTACTAAAAGCATTTATGATTAAGTGTGTATGTTTGATACAACGGTCTTCATAAATGTGTTACATCAACATGGTCGCTATCTGATATAACAAACATACGATACGTACTATAATATCCTATTATATCGCCTATAGGGATGATCATATGGTGTGTAGGAGATCACAAAGGATCATATGAATCGTTTGACCTAGCGAGGTATAAACAGTATCACGGCTGAGACAGTCCCTGGATAGGCTGTCAATTTAGGCTGCGACACATCAGTTTATAAGTGAGCTTATCCTAGCTATTTGATGTGTCGGTACATCTTTATGTATTGATGGGATCAACAGTGAGATGTGCCATTCTAATTGACATATGAATGAGCCAGATCTCTAGATACTTGTTATGATCTTAAACCTAATGGAAGACTAAGGGGCATACACAAGTTGACCGCACTTTGACTTGCTATGATGGAGAGTCTTACATGTACTCTTATACCTGCATCTTGGGTGTGGCGGTTTGTGTGTGGCCTGCTTAGGCCGGACATGTAGGTAATCATATCCATTTTAGGATGGGTACATTCCCTGAGGAGCTCACAAGGTTCATTATGCTAAACCCTGCAGGTTGAATTATTTAATTCAGGCATAAGTGAAAAGGGGTGAGTGGTACTACTCAGGAAATAAGAGATTAATTAATTATGGTTGATTGTCATAAGCCAAATTAATTAATGAATGTCCGGAACCTTAAATATGTGGATCATTCAAGTTTAATGCAACCGTTCCAAATTACGTGGTAATAAAGGGGTGAGCCAGCATTGTTTCTGTGGTGTGGATAAAACAATGTTTTATTAATTAATTATGTTCTGGGTTGGACATGGAATTAATTAATAAAGAGGGCCCACTTTATTATTTGCATTTGGTCCCTGGTCTGGCCCACAAAATGCTCAGAGCCCATTAAGGTTAGGGTTTTCAAACCCTAGCACTATATAAGCCCTTCTCTTTATAAGATCATTATGTAATTTAATATTCAACACAGAATATTGAGAGAAAAGAGAGAGAGAATATTCAACATAGGGTTCGCCTGATTTATTCAATCTGATTTGTTTTGATACCCTAAGAACGATCCAAACGGTTAAAGAAATAAATGACAACTCACGTTGTCTATTGTAGACTCAAATCCTACACACTCAGGAACAAACAACTTAGTCCATCAAGAAGTAGGCTCTTGATGCCAATTGAAAGAATTTAGTGCCCGAATTTACTATTAACATCGTGGTGTTGAAGAGTTTAACACTGCAGAATTCAATATGCCTGACTAACAGAGTAATCTTAAACAGAATGTTAGAGTTAGACAAAGTTTAACACATTCAAAGTTTAACATGCAGCGGAAAATAAATGCAGACAAAAAGAATTATTTTTTACGAGTTTAGAGATTCTAAACCCGCGAGAGCCTTACGGCCAAAAATAGATTTTACTATGATAATGAAGTTTACACAACAAAATCAAAATAATAAATATTCAAATCCATTCTCGGTTCACTCCCTCGAAGAAACTTGAATTTACATAGAAGTAGAGACTACAACTATGAAAAGCGTACTTACAAACACACGATACAACCCTAAAAACTCCTCTACCGTTGGATTCACTCTCCGGAGGTAGGATCCTTCTTCGGCTTGAATATCTTTGTGAGTTGAAAGCACAAGAAGACTGAATTAAAGCTGGAACGCCTTGCTTGGAATGCCTTACTTGAATGATATCTTGATGAATAATGTAAGTCGTCTGCTTTCTCTTCGCACCCCAACACCCTTTTTATAGGTTTAGATGAGTGTAGCCTCGTGCTAGATATGTATCTTTGCATAAATATTTCAACTGCAAATACTAGAAGAAGATATGTGAACATATGTGAAAGATTTGGATCTATCCCTAAAAATTAGGAACTTCAACATATATCCCTATAAACTAGGAAGTAGATCTATTCGAATATATTTATAGATAAATTAAATTTATTCGTTCCCAAATCTTTATAAAATACGTATCTATCATATAATGAACTGAATTCACAAAAATAAATAAATACAAAAAAAGAAGGAATGATAAGATTAACTCAGCAGCACAGTCTAACACTACGATGTTAAACATAATTTCGACTTTTACACCAACACGTGTTAAATTGCATCTTCAAATTTCACTACACTCACAAACATGAGTTGGTCTCCTGAGACACGATCTCATCATTTTTTATTGTGAGACGGACCATAATGAATCATTTCAATAAGATAAATACATCATTTTATTTTTAATATATTAATTTTTTTAACACGATCTCATCTGAGTGTCTGCCACAAATGTTGGTTATCGTGTTCGTGTTCGATCAAAGTAAGACTAATGACCCAGGACTGGGGGAGTATTTTTTTTAGAAATGTTTATCATGTGTATGGCTCTTATTTGTTTGGGCGGGAATTTTACCGCTGATACTACAGTGATACACGGTTTATGGTGGGCTCGTATTAATGTCAGTGGCGACGTTTGAGTTGAAAAAGGAGTCTTGGTGCAGAGTGAGTAGTTGGCTTGTATTAATGTCGCAAATTGCTTTTCATTGTGGCTATGAACTCAACTTTGTTACCCAAACTCACAGGATCATTTCTTGCAAACTTAGAGATGGCAGCAGCATATGCAGCTCTAATTTCTCTTCTCAATACCATTCACCACATCACAAATCACCCTCGCATCTCCAGATCTCTCCGCAATAAAAAGATTGAATCACTTCGCCAAAAAGCTGAGTCCTTGCTCGATTTCATTGAGAAGTACAGTTACCATGGAGGAAGTGAAGAGGCAGATGATTTGGAGAGGCGAATTGCATCCGCAGCTTACGAGGCGGAAGATGCAATTGATTTCCACATAGTAGATCAATTTGCGGTGGGGAAAAGTGCGACCTTCTTGCCCGACCTGCAGAGGATAATGGATGACATGGATTCCATCAAGGAAAGGGTTATCCAAGTTAAAGTGAAGAGGGGATTTAAAGATCCGCAGCCAACTTATTCGAGTGTTCCTGTTACTTCTCCCAGACCTCAGACTAGAATGGTGGGGTTTGATGAGGAGCTGACTCAAATCAGGGATATTCTCACCAGAGAAGAACGCAGTCGGCAGGTTATCTCAGTCACCGGAATGGGCGGAGCCGGTAAGTCTACTCTTGTCAGAAATGTTTTTGACAATTCACTTATTGTACAACACTTTGATGTACGTGCTTGGACTACAATATCTCAGCAATACAGTGTGGAGAAAATTCTCACTGAAATTCTTTCTTCCATAGAAAAAGCAACTAGTCAAACTGTAGAGAAACTAGGAGAACAGTTGCGCAAAAGTTTATGGGGTAGAAGGTATTTGATTGTATTAGATGATATCTGGAGTGTTGAAGTCTGGGATGAGATCAGATTTTTCTTTCCCGATAACAACAATGGAAGTCGGATTATTCTCACTACTAGGCTGTCGAATTTGGCGAATCAGTGTAGCTCTGTTAATTTGAAGATGAGGTTTCTGGATGGGGGTAATAGTTGGAGATTGCTTTGTGAAACTGTATTTGGATGTGAAGATTGCCCACCTAAACTAGAGATGGTCGGAAAAGAGATATCTGAACTCTGTAAAGGCCTTCCCCTATCACTTGTAGTGATTGGAGGGCTTCTTCGAATGTCAGATATGAGAGTAGAATACTGGAGAAATATTGCCAAAGATATGAATTCTATTTTAGATGAGAATGATTACTGCTACAGAATATTATCTTTGAGTTATAGCCAATTGGCTGTTCACCTAAAGCCATGTTTTCTTTGTATGGGATTTTTCCGGGAGGACAGTGAGATTCGTGCATCACGAATTATCCAAATTTGGGTTGCTGAAGGATTTATAAAACCAAATGGTGGCCAAGTCTTAGAAGAGATTGCAGAGGGTTACTTGAATGACTTGGTTGACAGGAATCTAATATTGGTTGGCAAACATCGGTTCAATGGGAAAGTCAGATCTTGTCACATTCATGATCTGATAAGAGATGTATGCATGAGGTTATATGAGAAAGAGAAGTTGTTTTGTGCTGGAAGGGCCCTAGGCACAAACAGGGAGCGTCGTATTGTATATCATGGCTCCATGCCAAACAGGCTTAGCTCTGCAATTTTTCTGGAATCAGCACAATTTGTTCGTTCTTTTGTGGGCACAAGTTTGAATTATTCTGAGTCTTCCCTGGAGGCTATATTGCAGAACGTGAACCTACGGTTCCTTTCTTACCAACCTTTGGGCCACCCCATGTTGAAACTACTAATTCCTTCTTCAATATCCCTGATTTGGAATCTACAAACATTGGCTATTCATGGAATTATCATGGAGCTATTTGTTGCACCAGTTGAGATTTGGAACATGCCACAGCTTAGACACGTGGAGTGCGATAATATATATCTTCCGAATCCTCTCCCAAATGATGACTTGGTTGTTTTGGAGAACTTACGTACACTGACAAAAGCAGTGAATTTGAAGTTGAGTGAGGAGGTATGCAAGAGAATCCCCAACATCAACAAATTGCATGTAACCTATGATGAAAGCTTGGTGGGATATGATGATTGCTTGTTCGATCATCTCCACAATCTTCGCAGCCTGCATAAACTTCAATCACTAAAGTTAGTTGCTGCTCCTTATCATTGTCCTCCATCTCATGCTAATTGGATTGATTGCAAATTCCCGACATCACTGCACAAGTTGTCACTGAAAAATGGTCGTCTGGATTGGTGTTTCATTGATATTATCGGGTCATTGCCCCAACTGGAAGTTCTCGAGCTAGAAAATAGTGGTGTGGGGGACAACTGGGAACCTGTTTGTGGCCAATTTCTTAGCCTAAAGTCCTTGACCATTAGTCGTTGTAGTCTTAGATGTTGGGCTGCAGACGACTCCCATTTCCCAGTTTTGAAGAAGCTTAATCTTGTGGGATTGTTGCACCTGGAAGAGATCCCTTCTGGTATTGGAGATATACCAACTCTTCAACTTATCAGTGTGGAAGGCTGCAGTGAGGCTGCAGAAAATTCAGCGATGAAGATAAAGGATGAACAAGAGAGCCTGGGAAATGATTGGCTCCAAGTTCGATCTCTAGCAGGTATGTCAACTTTAAGGGAGAAGGCCAGGGCAGCAGTACCAGATCTCTAGTAAAAACATGGTTAGATTGTCTTTCTAGAAATATCTAGTCTGCATCCTCTTTTTTTTTTTTTTTGTCAGTTTTTGCCAGTGTTTATTTGATATGTGTTTTAACATATTATGATGATCGTTTGAGGAACTGAGTGTTGATGATATTCACACTATTGTTATGATTTAATTGTTTATTAACAGTCCGGAATTAGCTGAGTTTTTGAAACTCAAAGAGTTAAATTTCTGATCTAGTCTACATATTGAATATTCTATTCCATTTCAAGGTATCAACATTTTTTGCACAGATTGATTTTAAGCCCCCTTTTCTTCTGAATGATTCACAGATATTTTAAGCTATTTCATAAATATAATCATATAATCCTATTATTAAAATCGAGCCCGCCCATAACATTCATAGATCAGCTAGTGCGGGCCTGAACTCGATAAAAGTTTGTGTTAACTTGTTTATTAAACTAGCCAAAAATTAAGTTTTATAATATTCGACTCGTGAGTTCGTGAGAAGCTCGTTAGCTAAAATTAATATTTTCATTATTTAATAGTAACAACTAACAAGTATGATAAATCTTTGTAGTTATACGCAAAACTCGAACTTTGAGTATGAATGTAATATTATTTTCGGAATAAAGAACTTCTATAAAAAAAAATTACATAATATTTAAATATAATCTAAGTTTAAAAAAATTGTTTAGACTCGGCTTTGGTTCGAATAAATTTGTGAACTTTAAAGTATTCGATAAAAAAACTTGATTATCAACTCGAAAATAAACAAACCAAACTTGAGCAAGATAAGTACGTACCGGTGCAATGTAGCTGTGGCGAAAGCAAACACACAAGCTTCACGATTTTCATTTAGAAGTATGTTGCTGCTTGATATGTCTCTGTATAAAATCGGCAGGCTGTAATCGTGGTCCATGTAACACAGTGCATCGGCAATGCTCTTCACTACATTAACTCTAAAAGAATTTATAGTGCCAGATTTAGCACAAGTATTATTGTTAAAGTATGGAAGAGTTTGACCCAACGGAATTAAAATTTTCATGGGTTTAGAAACATGGGTTTATTTCTAAACTCATGAGTGCCTCACGACAAAAATGGTTTTACTATGAAATTTGAAATT
>JAPKLW010001546.1:4802-65103 GCA_026898455.1 Plectranthus barbatus
CTCATTTCCTTAGACAATTAAGGGATAAGTTCCGCCAGTAGTAACAATCAGTGATACCACTTGTATGAAAACAACTAAGAGCTTGGACTTAGTCGTAATCAGCATCCTCCTGAAGACCAAGAACAGAATGAGAGCTGGGACTCATTCTTCCTCAACACTTGGGCTCGCATCAATCTCTAGAAGACCGAGTTTGATGCACAACTCCTTGAATCTTGCTTCTGGTAGTGGCTTGGTGAAGATGTCAGCCAATTGATCTTCAGTTCTGATGTAGTCCACGCTGACATCCTTCTTCTCGACATGATCACGTATGAAGTGATGTCGAATATCTATGTGCTTGGTTCTAGAATGGTGAACCGGATTCTTCGTGATGCACATAGCGCTGTTGTTGTCGCAATAGATTGGAACACAGCCAGTGTCCACTTCATAGTCCTCCAGTTGTTGCTTGATCCAAATAATTTGAGCACAGCAACTGGCAGCGGCAACATATTCAGCTTCAGTGGTAGATGTAGCAACTGAGTGCTGCTTCTTGCTAAACCAACTGATTAGCTTGTGTCCTAGAAACTGACACGTACCACTGGTACTCTTTCGATCTATACGGCATCCAGCAAAATCTGAATCTGAATATCCAATGAGGGTAAGCTCATCATTTCTGGGATACCATATTCCAAGAGATTCAGTCCCCTTCAGATATTTCACTATCCTCTTTGCAGCTTCCATGTGTGACTTTTTCGGATTGGCTTGAAATCTGGCACACACTCCGACTGAGTACGAGATGTCGGGTCTGCTGGCTGTGAGATAGAGAAGTGATCCAATGATTCCTCGGTAGATGGTAGGATCAACTGATTCACCTTGCTCATCAAGAAATATTTGACAACTGGTGCTCATAGGAATTCTAAGGGACTTAGTTTTCTCTGGGCAATACTTCTGAATTAACTCCTTCGTATACTTTAGCTGGCTGATAAAGATTCCATCAGCTGACTGCTGGACCTGGAGTCCGAGAAAGTATGTTAACTTGCCCATCATGCTCATCTGAAATGATGTCTGCATCAGTTGAGAAAACTTCTCGCAGAGAGTTATATTCCTTGATCCGAATATGATGTCATCAACATAGATCTGCACCATCAGCATGTCACCTCCATCCTTGAGAAGGAAGAGAGTTCTATCAATTTTCCCTTTCCGAAATCCATTGCTGATAAGGAATTGTGACAGCGTTTCGTACCAAGCCCTGGGCGCCTGTTTCAATCCATACAGGGCCTTTCTCAGCTTGTACACCTTGGTGCCAACTTCAAAGCCTGGAGGTTGCTCAACATAAACCTCCTCTTTTAGCTCGCCATTCAAGAAGGCGCTCTTCACATCCATCTGGAATACTGTGAAGCCGTGATACGCTGCATACGCAAGGAACAGCCGTATCGCCTCCATTCTGGCAACTGGTGCGAAGGTCTCATCGAAATCAATCCCTTCACACTGCCTGTAACCTTTGGCGACTAAACGAGCTTTATTTCTGACCACGGTGCCATTCTCATCTCGCTTGTTCTTGAAAACCCACTTGGTGCCAATCACTGACTGATGTGATGGTCTCTCCACCAAGTCCCAAACATTATTGCGAGTGAATTCAGCAAGCTCCTCTTGCATGGCATTAATCCAATCAGCGGATTCTAGCGCAACTCCTATGGAAGTAGGTTCCATTTGAGAAATAAAACAACTTAGGAGCGCACTGCCGTGTCGAGTCTGGACTGAACCTTCCGGATCACCGAGAATAGCATCAGTTGGGTGATCCCTCAGCCATCTGGGAGGACCAGCGACTGCTGGTGCCGGCTGTGAAATAGGTTCTTCTGTCCTGATAACTGGTGCTTCCACATTTTCACCAGTCGGAGCTGGAACTGCAACTGGCAGTTGACCTTCACCAGTCGGAACTGGAATTTCAACTGGTGGTTGACCTTCGTCAGTCGGAACATCTTCCTCAGCTCCACTGTCTGACTGACTTCCCGAACCTTCACCAACGTTGTCAGTATCAGCTGGTATCTCCATTCCAGCTGGTTCATCGTTGTCTTCTGGCTCAAAGATTCCAGTCGGAATTCCCTCTTGATTTTTGATAGATCCACTCAGGGAGATTGAGTGTAAGGTCTGAGCAAGGTCATTTGCATCACCGACCCTCTCAGGTTGCTGATGGGCACCTGAGGGAACTGGTTGTGAAGATGATCCATTCATAGGTCTAGTCGAACCAGTTGGTTGAGCATCGGAAGAATTCCTGCCCAACTGGTCGCTGACATCCTCGACCTCAGGAACATCTTCAGCCAGTTGGCGTAAGGTCCTGCGCACTAAAGTAGCTTCATCAAAAACAACATTGCATGTTATTTCCACAAGCTGGGTAGTCTTGTTAAATACTCTATAGCCCTTGTGAGAGGGATGTCCATATCCGACAAACACACCCTCATCAGCCTTAGGCGAGAAAGCATTTAACTTCGACTTCCCATTATTATGGATATAACATGGTGAACCGAATGCACGAAGATGAGCTATAGAAGGCTTACGACCAAAATACACTTCGTAGGGAGTTTTCTGGAGTCTGTCGTTGATCCCGCTTCTATTCTGAGTATAGCAGGCAGTCAACAACGCTTCTCCCCAGAAACTCTGTCCCAAGCCGGACTCAGCCAGCATGGACCGGACTGCTTCTTTCAGCGTCCTGTTCCTACGTTCTGCCAGTCCATTCTGCTGCGGTTGCCTTGGAGTAGATCTCTCATGCTTGATCCCGGCCTCCGCGCAAAAATCCATCAGCAGACTGTTGCAGAATTCAGTCCCATTGTCTGATCGAATTCGCTTTACCACAGCTTCTCTCTGTTTCTGAGCTTGGATGATCAATTCTGGAAGAATGATCTTCACCTCATCCTTGGTTCTGAGAAGCTTTACCCAGGTATAGCGCGAGTAGTCATCGACTACCACCAGCGAGTATCGTCTTCCTCCAATGGTTTGCGGTGTTACTGGTCCAAACAGGTCCATGTGTAACAACTCGAGTACCTGACTGGTACTGGGGCAGACTGGTGACTGGTTCTTGAAGGACTTCCTAGTTTGTTTGCCTTGCTGGCAAGCTTTGCAAATTCCTTCCTTCTTGAACCCGCCCTTGGGAAGACCATCTACAAGATCATGCTTGGTTAGATAATTAATAGTTTTGAAATTTAGATGACTTAACCTTTTGTGCCACAGCCAGTTAGTTTCCATGGAACTGGTGGCTACAAAGCATGTATCAGTCTTCCCGCTTTGCCAATCAACAACATAGAGACCTCCTTTCCTAACACCTTTCAGCTTGGTCTCGCCAGACTCTTCATTCTTGATCTGGCACCCTGATTTGTCAAACACAATGGTATAACCATTGTCGCACAGCTAACTGATGCTCAGGAGGTTGTGCTTCAGATTGGTGACAAGGGATACATTCACAATTCTGACATCATCCTTCTCGATGCAGCCCTTGCTAATAACTCTGCCCTTGGAGTTATCACCAAAAATAACTGGAGGTCCTCTGACCTTGGTGAGCTCAGAAAATAGAAACTCCTCACCAGTCATATGAGCCGAGCAACCACTATCTATGATCCACTCGCTCGATCTCTGAAGCTGTGTTGCATGATCCTGTTCCTGCAAGAAAATGAAATTATTTAGGTCCCCGATCATCAGCGGGTCCTGCAGGGTTAGATCTTTGGATCATTCCTTTTGGAATCCAGACTTGAGTAATCTTCAGCTCGGTGTTAGCCTTGCTGACATCACTTGTGGTCTTTCCCTTCCTTTTAAAATAATGCATGGATTTGTTTTTGGAAGGTGTGGCTGTGTGTGCGGTTCCTCTGGAAGTATTCTTCCTCTGAGGGTGTCGGAAATTTCTTTCCGACCGCATGTGTTGCCTTGGTGGTCTCTGGAATTGTGGACCACGATGAATAGCCTTCCCAGCCCTTGAGAAAAGGTTTTGATTGGGCTCAGGCCTCCGATAGGTGTTCCTCCTATCGGGAAATATCCTTCTCTCAGTATTCCGCTGAGATTTGGATCCCTTGTAAGCATGCTGGCAACTGGCATACTTGTAAGGTTGGGCGTGGAATCTCTGGACAGCTGGTGCTGGCTGTCGGATTCCACTGGCAGCTGACGCTGACTTCCTTGCCTTAGAATAATTCGGCTTAGTCTGCGTCTTCGGGTATGCTGGCGTCCTGTCAGCAGAGGATCTTGCCAGTTGAGGATTTTGTCTTGATGACTCACCTATGTATCTGGACTTATGGTTCCTATGCTGATCAGCCACACGGGACTGACTGGTATTACCAGCTGGTGCTGATGCATTTACCAGTTTGCCCTTACCCTTACCAGTACTGATTCGTTCGGGCTGATTTATGCTCAAATCTTTTGTAAATCCCAACCCGGACTTATCAGAAGGCTTTCTCCAATGAGATAGAGCCTTTTCCAAATCCTTTGAGCCTTTATTCAAAAAATTTATTCTATTTTCTTGCTCCAGAACGAGATCGTGAAAATTATCTCGCTCAGTTTTTGTAATTTGAAAATCTTGGAGCAACTCAAAGTGATTCTTTTTCAAAGTGGCTAGCTCTTCACTGACTGACCTCGATTTTTCAATCTCCTTGGTCAAAATAGAAATTTGATCTTTCAGCGAAGCATTTTCGCCAGCCAAGACATTCTTTATTTCATAAAATTTTAAAAATTCTTTTTGAAGAATGTCTATGGTGACAGCTTCTGAGTCGGAGCAATGCGACTCAGAATCGTCTAAACTGATAGAAGGCATGATATGCATTGGGGAAGCTGATGATTGTACCTGATCATCAGCTGCAAGTGCCTCTTCACTGTCAGCACTTCCTTCAGCTGACTCCTCGGCAAAAGCTGCCATAAGTGCCAGTAGAGCTTCCTCTTCTGACTCCTCGTCTGACGCATACTCCCCATCATCATGGTCGGGTATGTCAGGCACCTCAGTCCTGGTCAGCATAGCCTTGGCAACAGCCTTGGAGGCGCGCTCTTCAAAGAGCTTCTTTAGCCTTTCCCGCTCATTTTTGTCCACCTGTGGACATTCAAACTTTAAATGATCAGGCGATTGGCACTGGTAGCAAGCACGGGGAGCTCTCTTGACGAATTTTCCGTCAGTTGAGCTCAGAGATACTCCCTGCTTTGACTTGGCTTTCTCCAGAAGGAAAGCCAGTCGTTTCATCTGTTGCTCAAGATCTGTGATAGAGCTCTCGCCGTCTTTTGAGTTAGATCCCGATGTGACTGGGATCTCTTTCGGCTGGTTGTGCTGGGCAGCAGATCTGTCAGCATGGAAGGGCTTCTTGTGCTTCCACTTGAAGTCCTTCTTGACGAAATAAGCTTCGTCTTGAGCTTTGATGCTGGGGGATCCGATGTTCCGGATGGCCTCATTCTTGTTCACCATCTGGATGTCCCACTCGTGTGCCTGCAACTGAGCAAATAACTCCTTGGGAGTCATCTTGGACAGGTCATTCTCCTTCAAAGTTGTGGTCTTCACGAACCAGTCCTCCTTGGGCATCTTGGACAGGATCTTGGCATTAAGATCTTCATTTGAATACTTCCTGTCCAGGGACTTTAGCTCGCTGACGATGGCGTTGAATCTCGCCTCCATCTCCTTGATGGTTTCTCCAGGCAGCATCTGGAAGGACTCATACTTGTCCACCGCAACCTGCAATTTGTTGCGTTTCATTTGATCAGTTTCTTGACCTAGACTATCAAGATAATCCCATACTCCCTTGGCATTGTTGAACTGGAGTGCTTCCTCCATCAATGACTCTGGGAGACATGCCAGGATCAGTTCATGAGCAATGGAATCCCACTGATTCCTCTTCCTGTCCTCAGCATTCCATTCGTCTTGGGGCTTTGGGATCACGGCAGCTGGACGATCTCCTAGCTGGTGCTGAATCTTGGTGATCTCAATCGGCCCTGTCTCTAGCACATCTTTCATCTCTGGATGAATGCTCTTTAGAGAGATAAGAGTCCTCTTCCGCCATGTATCATGCTTCACAAACTTGTAGTCGAGTAGCTTCGGAATATTCATCTTGATGTACCTGAGCTAATCAAACAGACAAGCAAAAAAAAGAAGAGAGTGCAAGGAAACGTGGATCACGGTCCTAAGCGACTCAGATACGAACGGTCTATAAGAACCGTCCGCTCTGATACCACTTGTTGGTCCCGGATTATCAGGGTATAACTTGGCAGCGGAAAATGTGTTAGTTCGTTTCTTGCGCTCTGCTGGTTACTCAGCTGACTGGGACCTTGTCAGCTGGTAAGTCAACTGGCACTCTGAGTACTCAGCTGACTGGCAACTGGCTCGTCAGCTGGTAGCTCAAGACTTGGAATGTTTTTAGCCTTGTTTGCACAGTTATATCAGTTTTCAGATATACACCAGCACTTGGGTGCTGGGTTTTAAATCAGTATGAAATGCAGAAAGCTGATAAAAGACAAATGATTTATAGTGGTTCGATCAACTGATCTACGTCCACTCTCCAGTCGTAGCACTGGAAATTTCACTAAGAGTAATCGGGTACAAGCGTCCTACGATCTATCTCTAGCTGGTGAATGCCTCGTCCACCAGTTCACTAGATCAACCGCTCCCGGCCTTGTCCTTCTTCAACTCTGATCAGCTGTTGGAGTGCGAGCACGTCACTTCAACCTCCTTAGCTGACTGCGTGGGTGTTTAGTTCTCCCAAGAACGTGTCTTCTCAATACGGCAAAAAGCCCGTAATAACTCAAGTGCTGGCTGGCACAAGAGCTGCTGTGAACTTCCTCGGAAGAGAAAGAACACCAAAGAGATCAATAACTTACAAGCTGGAAGCTTGAAGTCTCGTGTTTGAATAAATCAACATACGGATAGCCTTTAGAAAGGCCTCGAAAGAGTTGCTTGCTTGCAATAAAGTTTCTGACTTTCGGTAGTTGAGCGAGAGAAGAAAAAATATTGAATGTTGATGGATCCCAGGTATTTATAGACGCGGGATCCCATTCAAACTTCTAGCCGTTTGGACTCATCCGGAAAAGGTCTTTGTCCTCGCATGTCCTTCTGACGGCGGCAGGTAGGAATTTCCGGAAAGCGCCATGCTTTTGTCCACTTTATCTGACATTGATCTCTTTATGTCAGAACGGCACTATTCGTCAGTACGAGGAATCGGAACTGGTGTCTTGAACTGATAGACTTTAAGGTATCCTCCCTTAAAGTCATACTTTGTCAGTTTATTCCTCAGACGAATCTTCTTTTTGTCTCTAAGACTCTGGGAGAGTGAATCTTGAATTCTGCTGGTAACATCCGACTGGTAGAACATTCTGGTGATCTTGTGCTGGCAGTCTCTGCTGGTGACTTGCGCTGGCACAATCTAAGTCTACCGATATGTCTGATGTTAACTCTTGAAATCTCCCATGACTGGTGGCTTCACCGCTGGTGAATAGTGTCAGTGAGAACACCTATTCTGCTGATAAGGTTTGTCAGCTCCCTGCTGATAAAAACCTTCCCAACTGGTGAACAGTAGCCAGTCATTAGCTCTTCTCATGCTGATGAACAGTGTCAGCATGAGTCTTGTCAGTCGCTTGCTGGTGAGACTTTTCTCAACTGGTAAGTACATCTCATGCTGGTGAACACTGCCAGCATGAGTCTTGATCAGCTGCGACTTACAACTCAAAAGACCTAAACAGGACTTTACATTTGAGACTAGAGCTATTCTAGAGACAAACTGACGCTGGTAGGACTTAGGATTTGATCCACCAAAACACCAAACTAGAATCTAAACAAGTAGCTACTGGGGGAGGAAAACTTTGACAGATTTCCCAACAGTTCACATTTATACAAGTCACACAGCCCCCACACGGGCAAAAAATAACTATAAATGAGGAAATAAAAATGATAACGCAACCCCCACACGGGCGAATAATAAGATTAAATGATAAATCAAACATACCAGCATACCTCACTTCATATAAGTTCGGAGAATATCACACCATTCTGTACGAACTTCATTGATTTCCCTTGTGCGATAACTTTCTTAATTAAACTATTAAAAATATAAGCACAAAGACAATAGTTACAAGTTAATATGTTATTGCGTTGGAGTTGGAGTTGAAATAAGATTTTGTAATAAATTAATATATTTAAATTACCATATCTGTCAATGGAATAGATTCACGAGCAATTTAACGAGCAATTTGGAAATAAGATCCCCTGCTTCTTCCTGAGGCCATATAACACCATAATGCCACCGTCATAAAAGTTGAAGCGCAAATATTTTGAGAATCAATCACAACACAAGAAAGATGATCATTTGATTTCTGATTATGTTCCAAGACACTCAAAGAGTTCAAGAGAAATAAATGAATCTTCACAAAATTAAAGTTTTCCACCCAAAACCCAAGCCACCAAAACAAGTTGTGAAGCAGGTGATGTTTTTAGCAATTGCAGAGGCAATTTTTAAATGAATTATAAGTTAAAGATCTATCGATGAGAGTATACAAAATGAAAAGGGCATTAATCTTTTGGGGCCGTCCACATTTGAATAGAGAGAAGATAAAACCAAAAGAAACAAATTAGCGCAAAATTGGCAAAAGAAATATGAAAAAAGGAATTAGAAAGTTCAATCAGATTTTATCAATTAGATTATGACGAACCATGAATGAAGGATGTAAGAGAAATAGTAGTGAAGCAGGTATCCCAAAATCTACGAAAACTAAACTTCAACGCCCTTAAGCTGTAATTTTAACTTTCCATAAATTTCCATTCTTCCCAGCAAAGTGTTAGAGGTTTAAAGGTTGTTATGTGAGGCTTCAAAATTAATGAATGCAGAGGCGAACTAAGAATATTTAGAGATCTAAAGCATAAATAGACATGAAGAAGAATTTGTGGTGCAGGGAATAATACACGTATCAGGGACAGAAATCAGTTGGCGGCAGGGGCGACGGCGGATGGCGACCGTGCAACAGGTGGACTTCGCGGTGGTGGCAGTAGAGGCGACGGCGGAGGGCGTTGGTGGCAGGTGTAACGGCGATGGACGATGGAAGCGGCGGTGGACGATGGCGGAGGGAAGCGTGCAGCAAGGGGATGGCGGAGGGGAGGGGAGTTGCAGGAGAGTCACGATGGCTGGAAGATAGTGAATTCACTTTTACTTAGGTTTTTTAATTTTTGTGGGGAAGGGAAGGGAATAGGGATTACGTTTTTTATATTTCTATTATTACTTCATTTACTTTCCATTATTATAATTTTAAATTCCTATTATTACTTCTTCTTAAAAAAAATCTTATTTAATTAAAGAGTGGTTTTGCTCAAAAAAAAATTAGAATAATATAGACGACACTTATTTTCGCGTCGTGTATATGGAAATAGACGGCGTTGTATTATCGCATCGTCTATTTCCATATACACGACGCGAAAATTAGCGTCATCCAGCTGCACATATAATTAACACATAGGAAAACACAATAACAAAGACGATGCGGTGGAACGCGTCGTCTATATGAGTATAGACGACGCGAAATATATGCATCGTTTATTTCCATATAGACGACACGTTCCACTGCGTCGTCTATCAGCGCCCATAAAATAGACGACGCACTTACGCTTCCGCGTTGTCTATTAGGATATAGACAACATGAATGAAATTCGCGTCGTCTATATTGCGTTGTCTATTACCTTATTTACTCATTGAATAGGATGATCGAGTTTTAATAGTATAGGAGAAGAGAATTGTCAAAACTGTGCAACAATTTTGAAGAAAACTTTATTTAGATGAGATAACTGTCAAATATAAAAAACGAAGAAAAGCAGAGCAGAGCAAAGGGTACAAAAAATTACACGGACAATTTTTCCTATCGAGACTTGGATATTCAAAGTAAACTGTGGATACAGTGTATACAAATAAACTTTCGAGAGGCGCTCACAGTTTCAGACCAGGACAATTTCGCGTCAAGGAATGCGTACATAGCACGATGTCTATCAGTCGCAGAAGAACTCTAAGGAAGTCAATGATGAAAGACAGTCAGAGACTCAGTTGCGACTGGCATACAACGTTGTTCGGCGTCTAACACATCAAGTACAAACTGCCCTACAAAGCAGGACAGTGTAGCAGAAAAAGCAGAGAAGCAGGCGACTTTTTCAGAGAAGGATAGACTATGATTGGACATCCTTCAAAATGTCTCTACCGGCTATTATTTGGTTTCCAACCTATAAATAGCAAGAAAAATAGAGACAGAAAAACATTTGCACCTCTGAAAGACTTTTACATCTTTGAATCTCCGATACATTTACTCTCGCCTCACTACTAAAGTTAAAGTTCAAGCATTAAACGCTCTCAAGCGAGAAGGCATTAATACTGTGGCTCATTTATTGAACACAAGGTATTCATTGCTTAAAGAATCCTTGGAGATTCACCGTGTGACCTTGAGTACACGAGGATTAAGTCTGCTGACTTAATCTACTGACTTGGTGTTCTTACTTTCAGAGTAAGAACATAGCAACCTGATCTTGCAAAGGAAGAGTAGGTTACGTGCAACTGCCAACCAGTGTATGTACTGGGAAGAACTCAACCATCCATTTTACTGGAGAACGAAAAGGGAGGTTTGTCCTGAATCTATCTTCGACGATTGCCAGTTCATAGAGAAGACGCAGAGCCTTCGACGAACTAAGATGGAGTGAAGTACAACTACCTGGGTGAGTGATCCATTGTGTTGTGGACGGAGGTCTCTACAATAAATGGCTATAGATCGTGAGGATTGTATCTCATAACTTAGTGAATTTTCGGATCTGATATCTGAAGAGTGGACGTAGGACTTAAGGCTCCGAACCACTATCAATATCCTGCGTCGTTTACAGTTTTAATTTACTTTGCGCATTTTACAGTTTTCAATTATATCTTGAAACCTTCAACACTTGTCTTGATAATGTTGAAGTGTATAACTATTAACTGCATATAATTGTAAAACTGTTAATCTAATTTGCTGGATAACATAAACTGTGTTTCTAAAACTTTCACATATAAACTGAGTTGATAAGAAACTGAATTGCCCGCTATTTAGAGTGTATTTAACTGTTTTAATACTTTTGTTGCATATTATATGTAATCTGATCTAGGACCAACAAGTGGTATCAACAATAGGGATGATCAAACCACCTCTAGAAACTTCGATGAGGAAGAAATATCGTTTAATGATGCAGAAGAACCCCTCTCGGATTTAGGGGGAATTGTTCATGTTGACTCTGAATAGGAGACTACTTCAAGCGCATCAGCATTAAGTCTAGATATCATCAGAAGAAAGATCATTGAATATCACGCTGCTCTTGAGCAATTAGATGCGACAAGAACTAGACACCAAGCAACAAGAACTAGATATCCAACAACGAAAGTTGGATAACAAGGAACAAATGTTCAGAACACGTCTCTCTCAGCTTCAAATCGAAGAAGAAGTAGCGGCAACTTACCTCAAGAGAAAGCAAGAGGAAGAAGTTGTTGAGCTCAAAAGGAAGCAAGAGGAAGAAGCGGCTGAGTTAAAATGAAAGCAAGAAGCAGAGGCAGCAGCTGAACTCAAGAGACAGCAGGAGGAAGAAGTTGCTGAGATCAAAAGGAAATAAGAAGCAGAAGCAGCTGTTGAACTGAAGCAAAAAGAGAAAGAAGCAGCAGTTGCTGAGACACATCGAAAGGCAGAAGAAGAGGCCGCTGCTGAAAAGGCAAGAAATGATGCAGCAGTAGCAGCAAAGGATAAGGAGGAAGAAGCAGCAACAAACAGAACCCCTCCTCCACCTGAGTTTTCCACTGCTACATCTCAGAGTCAAACCCATGAAGATTCTAGAGCACTAACTATGGTTGAAGGAACCATGTTTCCCGATCCTATTTCTGTCGCAACAACCCTTCTACCCAATAATGCTCTGTTACAAGAGATTGATCGGAATGGATCAGCGTATGCCTATTATGTTTGATCTTGTCAAAAAGGGGGAAGAAAGAAGGGATGAGACCTTGAAGCTACAGTTGACATTGATAGATCGAAGGCAAGAAGAGGAACAGAGAAGGCGAGATGAGGAATACAGAAAGCAAGAAGAAGAGCGCAGAAAGTGGGATGAAGATATAACAATGAAGTTGGAAGCACTAATAGCTTCCAGAGAACAAGATTTCAAATACTTCTCAGAAGTAACTGCAACTATTAAGGCGCAAGCTGGTCCGCTTCCCATGACTGCCGCAACCTCCTTAAAGCCAAAAGATGCAGATTCCTCGAATCAAGAAAGGGAGAAGGACAATGATCAAGACAAGCAAAAGGAGTAGTGCAAAGGTAATGGATTATTGTTTTTGTCTGTTTTGTATGTCTTCCTTTATTACCGCAGTTTTCAAGCTTTTCATGTACTTGTAATCGATCATATCTAGTGAAAAGTGAAAAATTGTTGGTATGAAGACAACTACTTATTGTCTCTTACCTTGTTTCTTGACTGGCTGAATTCACATATTCCAGTGTGATCAGCAACCCTTATTTTCTTATCGCTCTAATTTGATTGATTATTAATCGAGAATTATCATCCAATTAAGGGGGAAGATCATTTAGAGTAGGTCGAGTGCAGAAAAAGCACAGTTCTGAGCAGTACTAGATAGACAAACTTTGTAAACTCAGATCAACTGCATCGTCTTGTCAACTTAGATAAACTTAGAGGTATGGTTTTGACAACATCAAAAAGGGGGAAATTGTTAGGTGTTGATGTAGAAATCCCACCTTAAATTGATGTTTTGATGTGTCAAAACTATATAACAAAGTCTAGGTCTTAGAGTTATTATGTCATGTAATCCTTGAATAGGATGATCGAGTTGTAATAGTCTAGGAGAAGAGAATTGTCAAAACTGTGAACAATTTTGAAGAAGACTCCATTCAGACGAGATAACTGTCAAACATAAAGAAAGAAGAAAAGCAGAGCAAAGCAAAGGGTACGAAAAACTGCACAGACAATTTTTCCTGTCGAGGCTTGGATATTTAAAGTAAATTGTGGATACAGTGTTTACAAAGAAACTTTCGAGAGGCGCTCACAGTTTCAGACCAGGACAGTTTTGCATCAAGGAATGCGTACATAGCAAGATGCCGATCAGTCGCAGAAGAACTCTAAGGAAGTCAATGATAAAAGACAGTCAGAGACTCAGTTGCGACTGGCGTACAATGTTGTTCGAAGTTTGACACATCAAGTACAAACTGCCTTGCAAAGCAGGACAGTGTAGCAGAAAAAACAGAGAAGCAGGCGACTTTTTCAGAAAAAGGATGGACTATGATTGGACATCCTTCAAAATATCTCTACCGACTATTTTCTGGTTTCCAACCTATAAATAGCAGGGACAACAGAGACAGAAAAACCTTTGCACCTCTGAAAGACATTTACATCTTTGAATCTCCGACACATTTACTCTCGCCTCTCTACTGAAGTTAAAGTTCAAGCATTAAACACTCTCAAGCGAGAAGGCATTAATATCGTGGTTCATTTATTGAACACGAGGCATTCATTGCTTAAAGAATCCTTGGAGATTCACCGTGTGACCTTGAGTACATGAGGATTAAGTCTGCTGACTTAATCTACTGACTTGGTGTTCTTACTTTCAGAGTAAGAACATAGCAGCCTGATCTTGCAAAGGAAGAGCAGGTTATTACAGGCAGCTGCCAACCAGTGTACGTTCTGGGAAGAACTCAACCATCCATTCTACCGGAGAAGGAAAAGAGAGGTTTGTCCTCAGTCCATCTTCGACGACTGCAAGTTCACAGAGAAGACGCAGAGCCTTCGACGAACTGAAGAAGGAGTGAAGTACGACTACCTGGGCTAGTGATCCATTGTGCTGTGGATGGAGGTCTCTACAACAACTGGCTATAGATCATGAGGATTGTATCTCATAACTTAGTGAATTTTTGGATCTGATATCCGAAGAGTGGACGTAGGACTTAAGGCTCCGAACCACTATAAATATCCTGTGTCGTTTACAATTTTCATTTACTTTGCGTATTTTACAGTTTTCAATTATATCTTGAAACCTTCAACACTTGTCTTGATAGTGTTGAAGTGTATAACTGTTAACTGTATATAACTGTAAAACTGTTAATCTAAACTGCTGGATAACATAAACTGTGTTTCTAAAACTGTCACATATAAACTGAGTTGATAAGAAACTAAACTGCCCGCAAATTAGAGTGTATTTAACTGTTTTAATACTTCCGCTGCACATTATATGTACTCTGATCTTGGACCAACAAAGCACAAAACTCCTTTTCGGGCATCTGTGTCGATCGATAGGATGCCTGTCGATCGACACAAGTGTCAAGTCAAAATATGGGATTCCTTCTTGTGTCGATTTGCATCCTCTTTCCCCCTGTCGATCGACATGATCAATTTCGATCGACATGTGCGCATGTGTTGAGCTCTCCTTCTTCTGCATTGCTTTCGATCGACATCCAACCTCTGTGTCGATCGACATGCACCATGTCGATCGACATAGAGGTCACGCTTTAGGATTTTGGCTTCGTCTTCCAACTTTGGTCGACTTCCCATGCGTCCATCAAAATGGAACTTCATGTAACTTGGCTCTTTCATCATTTCACCTCTTTTTAGCCCTAAACACATGCTAAACTCTCCATCAAGAGCATATCATCCTATATAACAGTCTCATGCACAGAAATAAAAAACATAAACTAATTGCACTAAAACAATGGAGAAAAATATAGATAAGTGAGTACAAATATGAGCTAATCATCGTACGATCATTCTTTGCTTAGCTGAACGAAAATCATATATTTAGTTATACATGATGTTTGAACACATGTGACAACTGTTGATCCTTTCCAAGGAGAGTATTTAGCTGACTATGGTTATAGGTCATGACCGTTAGTTGAGCTTTAGATGAACGGAAATCATTATCTTCCTTTTGCAACCTTTGCTACACACAACACTTGAATACATGTTGTAGTTTTTGTTCTACCAACTGGGAGCTTTCATAGATCTCAGTTGTAGGACATGAAGGTTTGAATTCCCTTCACGATCAATGAATTAAGGTACCTGATCCTACTAATTTTTAATCTCTTAGAGTCTATACTGAAGAAGCTAGATGACTGTGGTAGTCTCATCTACAAACAAACGGAGGTCTCTTGCTAAGGATACACAGACGCTTAAGGGCTTCTAGAGATGAATATCAATGACACGAACTAACAGCAACTTCCATTACTCCGACAAACAACTTCCCAAACCCTCTTTTTTTGTTCTTATTCTAGTAAGGGTATTTATTGACTTCATTAAAAAATGTAGTTGTCGAGTTGAATCTATCCATCTTACTATTTTCAAGTTAACGTAAGTTGTACAGCTCTGCAACTTCTGTACTTGGATGAGACATCTTGAATGATATAAAACATTAGTTGATGATCGATTCAGCTAAGCTTTCACATAGATGGTTCATCCTTCTTTTCTCAACTGCCTGTTCTGATGGATTTTGTATACTAAAAGCATTTATTATAATGAGTATACAACGGTTTATTTCTCCTATCTGTTAAACAATCTTACATGTATGTAACAATGGTATTCTCTTGTCTCACCGATAGGGACGATCATACCGCGTGTAGTAGATCGCAGAAGACAGTATGATCACTTGACCTAGTGAGACATAAACCTGATCACAGCCGAGACAGCGTATGAGGATACATCTGTCCGAATGATTGCGACATTGTCGGAATAAGTAGTCTGTCTTGGTTACTTAACATGCTGTGTAAACTCTAGGTTTGGATTAGGGTTTGGGGCCAATCATCAAATCACAAAATCCAAAATCCCAAAAGATTTGGTGGATGAAGATTTGGAGGCCCTAGAAGATTTGAATTTATTCAATTAAATTCAAAATTCAAATTGTAATAGATAGGATTTTATTTTTCCTATTTTGTGGGGGCCACGAGGAATTTTTGTTTGCCTTAATTGTCCTCGTATGGTATGTGATTTATTATGTGCGCAATTAAGCATGTGTAGATAATAGGGAAAGCATGATTTACTGCTTTTATTATTTAAAGTTTTCCAAGCATGCTTATGTGATTAATTTTTTTTGTTGGATTATATTTTGGAAATTTTTGGGCTTGTCTAATTACATGCAAAAATTTGGAAAATATAATAACGAAGAAATTATGTGTGCGCATATAAAAAAACCTTTTAAAAGAAAAATACTAAGCTGGTTTTTTAATTAAAATCAATAGACCTCCAAAAAGCGGTCCTAGGCTATAAGTGTATATCTCGTTCTAGTAAACGTCTACGAGTGTAGCTTGCTAGTTCCTAGAGGGGTATGAGTACGGTTGTTGGGATTTCTAGACAAACAATTTAAATCATGAGAATAGTGGGAGGGTTTTGCGTAAACGTCTACGAGTGTAGCTTGCGTAGATCTCTTTCATAAGTATTCTAGGATTGATTTAAATTACAGATAACAAAAGCTTTAAGGGCTGTGCGGTATGGTTACGTGCCATGCTAAACTGTCTCTTTTGGCCTGAGTTAAATTTGCGGTTAATGGCTAAGAAGTATCTTAGAATATAATGCAAGAATTGCATCCCTGTTCTTGAGAGATGACTTGGTCTAAGGTTTTCACTAATTATTAATTTCTAGTGTCAAAAGCTTCCTGACGTGGTAGTGAAATTAAATGAATTGGGGCTTAAAACCCGCAGTTCTGGTTTAGGGTGACATCGTAAACGTCTACAAGTGTAGCTTGCGGTGGGAACTCTTGGCCAATTAGTGGAAAATATTTGTATTTGATTTATTAAAAGGTTTTCAATGCATTTGTTTTCGAAGTTCTACATGTATGTTCTTATTTAAGATTTTATTGTTTCGGATATATCTATGTCTAATGTCATCAATATTCTCGCACAAAATTCTCTAACTGGTTCCTGGAATGGAAACGCTACCTTGAATATATCCCGATTACGGAAGAACACATATACTTTGTCCTATAAGCACCCACTACTCAATCCTTACAAGGAGAAGTAGACTATTACAACTAGTGAGAGAGCACGTAGTTTCCATGACTCACCTCATGGATGAGCTAACTGTGCACAATAGAGGTATCGACGCTGAGGCTAAGGTCGATATCATACTGAACTCTCTACCCAAATCCTTTGAGAGTTTCAGACTGAATGTTGGCATGAATAAGAAGGAGTATACTCTTAACGAGTTGCTCAATGACTTGATAGCAGCGGAATCGGTTATGAATCCTTAGAAGGTTGCCTTAGCTACTTCTAGTAATCACTCTACTGTATCGAAAGGTATGAAGCCGAAAAGAGAGATTAAGAAGAAGGCTGAAAAGGTAACTACGAAGGATGTGGGAGTTGTTAATAAACCTATGGCGGAAACTTCGAGGGACAAGTGTTTTCAGGTGTTGTAAGAAAGGATATTGGAGGAAAGATTGCCAGGCCCACAAGGCTAGACAGGGTATGCCATTTGCATGTATAACAAAAGCATGATTAGAGTGCGGCGTTGCTCTTCCAAGAGCTGTAAGTGCTGACTTGTTGATCATGTTGTTATACTTTGTAGGGGACCGTGCCGACAAGGCTGGTGAATAATGGCAAGAAGATACCAAGTTTGATGAAGGCAACGTTTTATGACGGATCTTCATAGAGTTTTCTTTTCTTTATGTTTTGATGGATTAAGTACATTTTGAGAATTTCTTTTGTGGGCCGTGTTTTCGGCAGGACAAATGTTTTTCCAACTTTGCAATGGATATTTTGTTATTTATGATTTCTATCATTGGTAATAACGATGTTGTCCATTTTGGGATGTTGATTTATTCTCTTTATACTGCTTTATCAGATATGTCCTTTTATATTGCATGTAATTCATCCGTAATTGATAATCCTAGAAAGAGAAAACTTACTTCTTCTGATGAGGATCTTACATATCTCTGGCACTTGAGACTGGGTCACATCAGCTTGATGCGGATTCAGCGACTTGCAGATGACGGTACATTGGACTTAGTCCGGGCTGTACCTTATCAAGTCTGCGAATTCTGCATCGAGGGCAAGATATCAACTAGGCCTTTTAAGGTTAGTCAGTCTTGAGCAGAGGAAGTGTTAGAATTGATCCATTCTGACTTATGCGGACCGATGTCCACGCAAGCTCATGGAGGGTATGAGTACTTCGTCACTTTCATTGACGATTACTCAAGGTACAAATACATTTACCTGCTTCACTACAAGTCTGAATGCTTTGAGAAATTCAAAGAGTTCAAGGATGAGGTAGAAAAGAAGGTCGGAAAACTATCAAATCGCTGAGATCTGACCGCGCTGGCGAATACCTCAGTAACGAGTTCCTGCAGTATTTATCAAAAAATGGGATTACATCCCAGTGGACTGCACCGGTTACTCCCCAGCAAAATGGTGTAGCTGAAAGAAGAAATAGGACTCTTCTAGAGATGGTAAGATCAATGATGAGTTATGCAAACTTACCAATTTCGTTTTGGGGATATGCATTGGAAACAACATCTTACGTGTTAAATGTGATGCCTTCTAAATCAGTTCCTAAGACGCCTTCTGAGCTCTTCCTTGGTCGCAAAACGAGTTTGCGCAAGTTTAGAGTATGGGGCTGTCCGGCACACGTACTGTCGAAGGAACCTCATAAGTTAGAAAGCAGGTCAAAAGTAATGCTGTTTATAGGGTATCCCAAACAAACGAAAGGTGGTTGCATTTACTGTCCTGAGAGTCAGAGAGTCGTTGTTAGAACCAATGCTAGATTCTTGGAGGACGAGTATGTGAGTAATCACAAGTAAAGAGGTGATATCGTTCTTCAAAAAGTTGAAAATGAGAATGTGATTCCAAGGGAAGGGGAACGCGTAGATATGGGTGCACCTGTGAGAGGTACAACACCACAGACACATTCTTCAGTGCAAGTTATTGCACCTACTACTGACAGGGCACCGATGCCTCGTCGTAGTGGGAGAGTTATTTTTCAGCCGAAAAGGTACATGTTCGGGGGTGAGTCTTCGAACTTGAGCCCGAAAGACGGACATGAGGACTCTGACCCACTGACTTACGAAGAGGCAGTGCAAGACAAGGATGTTGAAAAATGGTATGTCGCCATGGATTCCGAAATTGAATCCATAACTGCTATGGATGTATACCAGAAAACTGATTTGCCGGATGGCTTTAGGGCCATAGGGTGCAAATGGGTATACAAGAGAAAGAAAGGAGCGGATGGAAAGATCACGGCTTTTAAAGCCAGGCTGGTGGCAAAGGATTATAGTCAGAAAGAGGGCATTGACTATGATGAAACCTTTTCACCCGTAGCCATGCTCAAATCCATCCGGATACTCCTTGCCATAGCTGCGCATATGGACCTCGAGATCTGGCAGATGGATGTCAAAACCGCTTTTCTATATGGTTACCTTGAAGAAGGTATGGACATCTATATTCAGCAACCCGAGGGTTACATATGCAAGGGCGAAGAACATCTTGTCTGGAAGCTTAGGAAGTCCTTGTATGGACTTAAGCAAGCTTGGAGGTCGTAGAACTTACGTTTCAACGATGTGATTAAATCCTATGGATTTGCACAGTTGGAAAACAAAAGTTGTGTTTATCGACTTTATGTCAGTGGAAGCGTAGTTTTCCTTGCACTATACGTTGATGACATAATCCTATTTGGAAACAACGAGGGAGTGATGTCGGAAATCAAGGTTTGGTTATCCGAACAGTTCCAAATGAAGGATTTGGGAGAAGCTGGCTACATTCTTGGGATTAAGGTCTTACGAGATCATAAGAGAAGAATGTTGAGCTTATCCCAGGCATCCTATGTGGATACTTTGATAGCCCGGTTCAGCATGGAACTCGCCAAGAAAGGCTTGCTACCTTTCAGACATGGCGTTCATCTTTCTAGTGGGCAGTGTCCTGAGACACAGCGGGAGAAAGATGAGATGAGTCTTGTACCGTATGCTTCGGCGGTTGGTAGCCTCATGTATGCGATGCTGTGTATCAGGCCAGATATCTATTATGTCGTTGGAATGGTAGCAAGATATCAGTCTAATCCTGGACAGGCGCATTGGACTGCGGTAAATCACATCCTCAAGTATTTGAAGAGAACTAGGAATTATTGCCTAGTTTATAAAAGTGAGGATTTGTGTCCTGTGGGTTATACAGACTCGGATTTCCAAGGGGATCAGGATGAGAAGAAATCAACCTCAGGATATGTGTTTACCCTGGGAGGTGGAGCTGTATCTTGTAGGAGCTAAAAGCATAAATGCATTGCTGACTCCACCATGGAGGTGGAATATGTCGCCGCCTCCGACGCCTAGAAAGAGGGGGTATGGCTCAGGAACTACCTTTTAGAGTTGGGCGTGATTCCAAGTTTGCCGAGGAGCATCACAATTTATTGTGATAACTCTGGTGCAGTGGCAAACTCAAAAGAACCACGGTCTCACAGGGCAAGCAAACACATAGAGATAAAGTACCATATCATACAAGAAATCATATCAAGAGGTGATGTGCTGATCAAGAAGATTGACACTAAGGACAACCTTGCTGATCCATTTACAAAGAGCTTGCCGCAGAAAGTTTACGAAGGACATATTCGTGAGCTGGGTCTGAGGTGGATGCCGACCACTGACAGTGGTTAGAGAGATAATAGGCTAGATAGACAGACTGTATACTCTGTAATAGCTTAGTTATGCTTTGAGTATAAGTGGGAGATTGATGGATTTTGTATACTGAAAGCATTTATTATAATGAGTATACAACGATTTATTTCTCCTATCTGTTAAACAATCTTACATGTATGTAACAATGGTATCCTCTTGTCTCACCGATAGGGACGATCATACGGCGTGTAGTAGACCGTAGAAGACAGTATGATCACTTGACCTAGTGTGACATAAACCTGATCACAACCGAGACATCGTATGAGGATACGTCGGATGGCTGCGACATTATCGGAATAAGTAGTCTATCTTGGTTACTTGACATGCTGGTACGCAAGGGTGGCGTATTGATGGAACACAGTGAGATGTATTCGACTGTCTGACATCAGAGAATACAAGATCTGGATATTGATTGAGTCCAAACCCTAACGAAGGTTCAGGGGTTTGCATGGGTTGGCTGTTGCTTTAACTTGCCATGGTGGAGAGCCTGAATAACGTGCTCGTATATCCGCATCTTGGGTAACAGCAGTTCGTGTAGTACCGCTTGAGACTGGGTTTAGGTAACCATATTCGAGTAATAGGATGGGGACATTCCCTGAGGAGCTCAATGACATTCATCGTGCCAAAGTCCTGCATGCTGATTAAGTTTAGGCACGAGTGATAAGAATTGAGTGGTACTACTTAGGAATAATAAGATTTTAATTAATTGTAGTTAAAGCTTGTCAGAAGCTCCAATTAATTTATGAATGTCCGATAACCTTAAATATGGGGATTCTCAATTAATGCAGCCCGTTCTCATAACGTGGTAATAAAGGGGTAGGTCAGTATTAATTCTGTGGTGAAAAAGAATTAATATTAATTAATTAATTGTGTGCTGGGTTGTGGACATGGGAATTAATTAATTTATAGGCCCATTTTATTATTTGCATTAGGTCCCAGGTCTGGCCCAGATAATATATGCTGAATGGAGTCCAGTAGCCCATTAGGGATAAAACCCTAGGTCTAGAAATAGACCCCTCTCTCTCTGAAACCCTTGCAACCTTGATCATAATTCAAATCAGTCAAAACCCTAGGGAGAGAGAGAGCTGGGCGGCGCCAACTATAGAGGGAGGAGAAGGAATTTCGACTTTGGCCTACATCACAGATCTGTGGAATCCTCACCAGTAGCAGATCTGAACAGCATTGGGACACAACCCTGAAGATCTAATCTGGAGAACAGATTTCTTCTTTTCTCTTCTGATTTAATTAAATCTTGAAGTTGGAATCTATCTAATTTCTGTTCCGCATATTTAATTAATATCGTGTGGTTGATTCAAGTTTGGAATTCATACGCGAAAGATCTTTTCAGAATCTACGGAGTTCAGGTATATTCTGCAATCCACAATTCGAATTAAATTCATAGGAACATGCTAGGATTTTATCCATAAATCGATCTGATTCAGTTGGATTTTGTGATTCGGTTCACAAGAAATCCCCACATGTTCCTCCTAAATTGTCAACTGGTCCTTCTCTCAGCTAGTCAGATGAGGTATCCTTATAACTGAAATGAATAAGTTATGAGTTACTCTTTCCTTACAGCTTTGTCATTTGATTAATCATACTTTTCTTGTGATTCTTCCTTCTCATAACTGTCGACTGGCCTGTTATAGGTATCAGTTGAATTTAATTCTCTTATCAGTTGGCTCTTCATGTTATCAAATCTTTAGTTGATCGGACCTAAATTATTACAATACTTGAACTTATACAATATTAAAATTCTAACATTATTTTTAATTAAATAAGTTCTATTCAAAAGATTAATTAACTGATATATTTTTTTTGCAATTATCAAAATAATATAATTCCTAAAATTGGTAATTGTATGACTCAACCACTCATTGAAAAAGATTAAAGATGGGAATGAGTATGATTATATAAAGGATATTATGCTTTGACTTACTTAGGATTTGATTTGGTTAGTTTATTTATTGAAAAATATATGCTTATATATCTTGAGAAATCTATATAATTAACTCAAGCTAAGCTTTTCATCCAATAAACTAGTTTATTTAAATAATAAATTTACCCAAAAATAAAATAAAAAATTGTGAGACTCGTACCTATATGCAAACTAAATTAAAAATATATGTATTAAAATTTTAATGGACACGCAAGAGCTGTTGGATGAGTAGGCCTATTGCCCAACCTACTAAGATTTAATTCCCATCTCATTTATCTTATTTTTACCCTACTTGCATTCCACATCTCCTTCCTAAAATAATTAAAGGTCTTGGCTACTTATTTCTCACAAGTCGTGAGCTTCAAGAGAAAAAAGAAAAAAAAGTTGCATGAACCTATCTTCCTTACTTGTCTATGCTTCGTCTGATCCCCTTCTTTGTGTCTCTGTGTAGATTGGGTGAGGGCTTAGTGTGGGTGCTTCGTGTTGTTCGCCCTTGTAGTACCATCGTTGTATCTGCCGGTGAGCATCTATTTTCCCCCTGTGGTCACTGCGATTAGTATGCTTCGATGATGTTGTACGGGCTGTTGGTGTGGGCGATCCAAAGCGACCTTCGGGCAACATCGTGATACCTGCGCAACCACGCTCTCCTCTCACTGCCATTGTGCTGCTCCCTCTCGCTGTTGTTTCTTTTTCGAAGCTGCATTGCAGCAAGCTTCGCAGGCTCGCAGCATGTAAGTATTATTGTATTCAACTCATTTTCTAACTTCTTCATGTTGTTCTGTTTTGCAGGCTCTCTACAAATTGAGGAGTGATCAAATAGAGATCAAGGGTTGTTGTGTGGTGTTAGGACAAATCATGTTGTGACTGAGCCACGGCGACGGTGAGGATGAGCACCGGCAACCCCCTCCGTTGATACCCAATAGTGGTATCAGAGCCACAGTTGGAGGGAGGTTCATCGGGCATCCCTGTCGTGGTTGCAGCTCCATGTCATCTGTGCTCCAAAGCGCGTAGGCAAGTAGGGTTATCCTCTCCTAGGGCCCCGCTCAGGCAAAGAGGCTTGATCCCTTATACTTTCTAGATCGACCGACTGGCACCATAGGTGTATTTCGATTAGTAGATCGGTCTGTGTGTCGTAGGTTTGGGATCTTTGCTACTGTTAGTTATTTTAGGAGTATTTTTGATCTTAGTGTTTTTGTTGCTTCTTTGTTCTCTTCCATTTGTTGTTGCCGTGATTTATTTGCTTGGTATTTTCTGTGTGTTTAAGCATGCCGCCTACGAATTCCTTTAACATGATTCCTTTTCATGGCACTGCGGATTTTAATATTTGGAAACAGAAAATGAAATGGATTCTTATCTAAAAATGTGTCTATACAGTTGTTGATTTTTCCTATTTTGCTAATGAATCTAAAGAAAAGAAATCTGACATGAATGAACTTGCTTGTTCTGCTATAATTTTGAACTTGTCTGATACTGTGTTGAGGAAAGTTGGGGTTTTAGATTCTGCTAAAAAGTTGTAGGATTAGCTTAATGAGTTGTTTACTGATGAGTCCCTACCCAACAAGTTATTCCTCTTAGAGAAGTTCTTCACTTTTAAGTTAGACATAGATAAAAACATTGATCAGAATCTTGATGAGTTTACTAAGTTGATTCAGGATATTAAGTCAACTAGGGATAATAATATCGATGACTATAGTGTTGTAGCTTTGCTTAATGCTATTCCTAATAGTTATAGTGAGGTTAAGTCTGCTATTAAGTACGGTAGATATACAGTGACCTTAGAGACTGTAGTCAGTGGGATTAAGAGCAAATAACTAGACCTTAAATGTGCTTTGGGTAGAGTTGGCAATCGTGGAGAGAAGGTGTTTCAAGTTAGAGATAGAAATCCTCCTAAACAACGTGCATATAACTCTAGTGGTTAAAGGAACAATAGAGGTGTGAAATGGACTAAGGAGTCTAGGAGGTGCTATAACTATGGTGAGTTAGGTCACTATGTTAAAGACTGTCATGAACCTCATAAGCAAAATAAGGGTAAACAAGCTAATGTGGTGGTAGAGGAAGAGACTATTGGAGATGTCTACTAGGTGCCTTAGTGTCTTTCGTTTGAGATAAGGCTTCGTGTTTTCTTTTGTGTCTTTGTGCTTTGTGCTTTGTGAGTCTGTGTGTGATGCGTGACTTCATGTAAATTGTTTTCTATTGTGTTTGTTGGCTTTCCTGTGCGCTTTGTGAGTCTATGCATTGCTCTATTCTAGGTGGAGTTTTTGCTTGCATTGTGATTGGTTAGTCAACGCTTTTCAAAATTTAATATCAAACTCCAACACTATGGTGTTATTTTATCCTCTTATATGATATGTAGTTTGATGGGTTTTGTATACTGAAAGCATTTATTACAATGAGTATACAACGGTATATTTCTCCTATCTGTTAACAATCTTACACGTATGAACAATGGTATCCTCTTGTCTCACCGATAGGGACGATCATACGGTGTGTTTTAGATCGCAGAAGTCAGTATGATCACTTGACCTAGTGAGACATAAACTTGATCACAGCCGAGACAGCATATGAGGATACGTCTTTCCGGATGGCTGCGGCATTGTCGGACTAAGTAGTCTGTCTTGGTTACTTGACATGCTGGTACGCAGAGGTGGCGTATTGATGGAATGCAGTGAGATGTATTCTTCTATCTGACATCAGCGAATACAAGATCTCGTTATATTGATTGAGTCCAAACCCTGCGAAGGTTCAGGGGTTTGCACGGGTTGACTGTTGCTTTGACTTGCCATGGTGGAGAGCCTAAGTAACGTGCTCGTATATCCGCATCTTGGGTAACAACAGTTCGTGTAGTACCGCCTGAGACTGGACTTAGGTATCCATATCCGAGTAATAGGATGGGGACATTCCCTGAGGAGCTCAATAACATTCATCGTGCCAAAGTCCTGCAGGCTGATTAAGTTCAGGCACGAGTGAAAAGGTTTGAGTGGTACTACTCAGGAATAATAAGATATTAATTAATTGTAGTTAGAGCTTGTCAGAGGCTCCGATGAATTAATGAATGTCCGGTAACCTTAAATATGGGGATTCTCAATTAATGCAACCCGTTCTCATAACGTGGTAATAAAGGGGTAGGTCAGTATTAATTCTATGGTGAAAATAATTAATATTAATTAATTAATTGTGTCCTGGGTTGTGGACATGGGAATTAATTAATTTATAGGCCCACTTTATTATTTGCATTAGGTCCCAGGACTGGCCCAATTAAATATGCTGAATTGAGCCCAAAATGGCTCATTAAGGTTTCCAACCCTAGGTCTATAAATAGACAACTCTCTCTCATAAGTCATAACACAGTTGAAACACACTAAACCCTAGAGAGAGAGGAGGCGCCGATTTTGAGGTAGAAGGAGGAGAATTTCGATTCTGGTCATTCTCAGAATACAGATCTACGGAGTCCTCACCAGTAGTAGATCTGATCAGCATTCGGACACAGCCCTGAAGATCTAATCTGGGGAACAGATTTTCTTTCTTCCTTCTCTTTCTGTTTCGATTTTAATCTAGAAATTAGATCTCTAATTTCTGTTTCCGCAGATTAAATCGGATCGCGTGGTTGAATTGTGATTTGGAATTCAAACGTGAAAGATCGGTTCAGACTCGACGGAGTTACGGTAAACCCCAAATCCACAATTCTTTGCATTAAATTCATAGGAGCATGCTAGGGTTTTGAGAATTTGAATTGTGTGCAATAACCATAAATCGATCCGGTTCAGTTTGGTTTTGGTGATTCGGTTCACGGAAAAACCCTACAATTGGTATCAGAGCCAGGTTTCTGATTTATGGCTCTTTTGTTCATAATTAAATTCAATATGCATGTATGAATTTATTGTTTTGTGGATGTTTGGTTTTTGTTTCTCGTGGTAACCCGTTGATTCAGCCCACGGTGGTTTATCCGTGTAGGGCTGAATTGTTTTTGTAAAATCACGAGAAATCCGTGATTAGTGTAGATTTGAAAATTGTAATAGAATAGATTTTGTAATTTTCAAATTTATGAAATTGGACGGGTCGAGAACGAGGAACGAAGACGGAGCCGACGGAGGGCTGACGGAGACGACGGCGGACGACGGCACGCGGCGCAGCAGGCGCGCGGCCGAGGGCAGCATGATGGGTTTTGTATACTGAAAGCATTTATTACAATGAGTATACAATGGTTTATTTCGCCTATCTGTTAACAATCTAACATGTATGAACAATGGTATCCTCTTGTCTCACCGATAGGGACGATCATACGGCGTGTTGTAGATCGCAGAAGACAGTATGATCACTTGACCTAGTGAGACATAAACCTGATCACAGCCGAGACAGCGTAATAGGACGGGGACATTCCCTGAGGAACTCAATAACATTCATCGTGCCAAAGTCCTGCAGGCTGATTAAGTTCAGGCACGAGTGATAAGGTTTGAGTGGTACTACTCAGGAATAATAAGATATTAATTAATTGTAGTTAGAGCTTGTCAGAGGCTCCGATGAATTAATGAATGTCCGGTAACCTTAAATATGGGGATTCTCAATTAATGCAACCCGTTCTCGTTAAGTGGTAATAAAGGGGTAGGTCAGTATTAATTCTATGGTGAAAAAGAATTAATATTAATTAATTAATTGTGTCCTGGGTTGTGGATATGAGAATTAATTAATTTATAGGCCCACTTTATTATTTGCATTAGGTCCCAGGACTGACCCAATTAAATATGCTGAATTGAGCCCAAATGGCCCATTAAGGTTTCCAACCCTAGGTATATAAATAGACAACTCTCTCTCATAAGTCATAACACAGATGAAACACACTAAACCCTAGAGAGAGAGGAGGCGCCGATTTTGAGGTAGAAGGAAGAGAATTTCGATTCTGGTCCTTCTCAGAATACAGATCTACGGAGTCCTCACCAGTAGTAGATCTGATTAGCATTCGGACACAGCCCTGAAGATCTAATCTGAAGAACAGATTTTCTTTCTTCCTTCTCTTTCTGTTTCGATTTTAATCTAGAAATTAGATCTCTAATTTCTATTTCCGCAGATTAAATCGGATCGCGTGGTTGAATTGAGATTTGGAATTCAAACGTGAAAGATCGGTTCAGACTCGACGGAGTTACGGTAAACCCCAAATCCACAATTCTTCGCATTAAATTCATAGGAGCATGCTAGGGTTTTTAGAATTTGAATTATGTGCAATAACAATAAATCGATCCGGTTCAGTTTGGTTTTGGTGATTCCGTTCACGGAAAAACCCTACAATTGGTATCAGAGCCAAGTTTCTGATTTATGGCTCTTTTGTTCATAATTAAATTCAATATGCATGTATGAATTTATTGTTTTGTGGATGTTTGGTTTTTGTTTCTCGTGGCAACCCGTTGATTCAGCCCACGGTGGTTTATCCGTGTAGGGCTGAATTATTTTTGTAAAATCACGAGAAAATCCGTGATTAGTGTAGATTTGAAAATTGTAATAGAATAGATTTTGTAATTTTCAAATTTATGAAATTGGACGGGTCGAGAACGAGGAACGAAGACGGAGGGCCGACGGAGACGACGGCGGACAACGGCACGCGGCGCGGCAGGCGCGCGGCCGAGGGCATGCGGCGCGCGCACGGCGCGCGTGGGCAGCATGATGGGTTTTGTATACTGAAAGCATTTATTACAATGAGTATACAATGGTTTATTTCGCCTATCTGTTAACAATCTAACATGTATGAACAATGGTATCCTCTTGTCTCACCGATAGGGACGATCATACGGCGTGTTGTAGATCGCAGAAGACAGTATGATCACTTGACCTAGTGAGACATAAACCTGATCACAGCCGAGACAGCGTATGAGGATACGTCTGTCCGGATGGCTGAGGCATTGTCGGAATAAGTAGTCTGTCTTGGTTACTTGACATGCTGGTACGCAGAGGTGGCGTATTGATGGACCGCAATGACATATATTCGTCTGTCTGACATCAGCGAATAAAAGATCTCGTTATATTTGATTGAGTCAAAACCCTAACGAAGGTTCAGGGTTTTGCACAGGTTGACTGTTGCTTTGACTTGCCATGGTGGAGAGCCTGAGTAACGTGCTCGTATATCCGCATCTTGGGTAACAGCAGTTCGTGTAGTACCGCCTGAGACTGAACTTAGGAAACCATATCCGAGTAATAGGATGGGGACATTCCCAGAGGAACTCAATAACATTCATCGTGCCAAAGTCCTGCAGGCTGATTAAGTTCAGGCACGAGTGATAAGGTTTGAGTGGTACTACTCAGGAATAATAAGATATTAATTAATTGTAGTTAGAGCTTGTCAGAGGCTCCGATTCATTAATGGATGTCCGGTAACCTTAAATATGGGGATTCTCAATTAATGCAACCCGTTCTCATAACGTGGTAATAAAGGGGTAGGTCAGTATTAATTCTGTGATGAAAAAGAATTAATATTAATTAATTAATTGTGTCCTGGGTTGTGGACATGGGAATTAATTCATTTGTAGGCCCAATTTATTATTTGCATTATGTCCCAGGACTGGCCCAATTAAATATGCTGAATTGAGCCCAAAATGGCCCATTAGGGTTTCCAACCCTAGGTCTATAAATAGACAGCTCTCTCTCATAAATCATAACACAGTTGAAACACACTAACCTTAGAAGAGAGAGGGAGGCGTCGATTTTGGTTAAAAAATGAGGAGAATTTTGATTCTGGTCCTGCTCAGATTACAGATCTACGGAGTCCTCACCAGTAGTAGATCCGAACAGCATTGGGACACAGCCCTGAAGATCTAATCTGGAGAACAAATTATCTTTCTTCCTTTCTCTTTCTGTTCGATTTTAATCTAAGAAATTAGGGTTGTAATTTTTGTTTCCGCAGATTAAATAGGATCGCGTGATTGAATTGGATTTTGGAATTCAAACGCGAAAGATCGGTTCAGACTCGACGGAGTTACGGTAATCTTTAAAATCCACAATTCTTCGTATTCAATTTATAGGAGCATGCTAGGGTTTTGAGAATTTGAATTATGAGCAATATCCATAGATCGATCCAGTTCAATTTGGTTTTGGTGATTCGGTTCACGGAAAAACCCTACAATTGGTATTAGAGACAGGTTTCTGATTTATGGCTCTGTTTTTCATAATTAAATTCGATATGCATGTATGAATTTATTGTTTATTGTGGATGTTTGGTTTTTTTTCCTCGTGGCAACCCATTGATTCAGCCCGCGGTGGTTTATCCGTGTAGGGCAGAATTGTTTTTGTAAAATCACGAGAAAATCCGTGATTAGTGTAGATTTGAAAATTATAATAGAATAGGTTTTCTATAATTTTCAAATTTGTAATTGGACGGGTGGAGGACGAAGAACGAAGACGGAGTCGACAAAAGGCGGGGCACGGCGGCGGCGGGCAGCCGCGGTCGACGGCGGCTCAGGGCCGCGCATGGCGCGGTCGACGGCGCACGGCGGTGCGCGTCGCGGGCGGCCGGGCGGCGGGCGTGGCACGGCGAGCGCACGCGGCGGCGCTGGGCCGGCGGTGGCGGTGGCGGCGGCGGCTTCGGTCGTCGTCGGCTGCTGCTGTCCCGTCGTGGTGGCTCATGTTTTGGTGGTTTGTACAATCCTGTGTAAACCCTAGGGTTTGCATTAGGGTTAGGGCAAATCATCAGATCACAAAGGCCTAAAAATCCAAAAGATTTGGTGTATCCAGTTTTGAAGGCCTTTGAAAATTTGGAAGATTTGAAAAGATTTGGATTTATCCAAATTAATTCAAAATTCAAATTGTAATAGATAGATTTTTTTTTCTATTTTGTGGGGCCACGAGGAATTTTTGTTTGCCTTAATTATCCTCGTATGATATGTGATTTATTTATGTGCGCTATTTAAGCATGTGTAGATAATAGGAAAAGCATGTTTTACTGCTTTTATTATTTACAGCTTTCAAGCATGCTTATGTGATTAATTTCTTTTGTTGGATTATATTTTGGGAATTTTTTGGCTTGTTTAATTACATGCAAAAATTTGGAAAATATAATGACAAAAGGAAATTATGTGTGCGCATAAAGAAACCTTTTAAAAGAAAAATACTAAGCAGATTTTTTAATTAAAATCAATAGACCTCCACAAAGCGGTCCTAGGCTGTAAGTGTATCTCTCGTTCTAGTAAACGTCTACGAGTGTAGCTTGCTAGTTCCCGGAGGTGCATGGGTACGGTTGTTGGTATTTCTAGACAAACAATTTAAATCATGTGAATAGTGGGAGGGCTTTGCGTAAATGTCTACGAGTGTAGCTTGCATAGACCTCTTTCACAAGTATTCTAGGATTGATTTAAATTATAGATAACAAAAGCTTTAAGGGCTGTGCGGTATGGTTACGTGCCATGCCAAACTGTCTCTTTTGGCCGGAGTTAAATTTTTGGTTAATTGCTTAGAAGCATCTTAGAATATAATGCAAGAATTGCATCCCTGTTCTTGAGAGATGGCTTGGTCTAAGGTTTTCACTAATTATTAATTTATAGTGTCAAAAGCATCCCGACATGGTAGTGAAATTAAATGGATTGGGGCTTAAAACCCGCAGTTCTGGTTGAGGGTGACATCGTAAACGTCTATGAGTGTAGCTTGCGGTGGGAACTCTTGGACAATTTGTGGAAAATATTTGTATTTGATTTATTAAAAGGTTTTCAATGCATTTGTTTTCGAAGTTCAACATGTATGTTCTTATTTAAGATTCTTTATTGTTTCAGATATGTCTATGTCTAATGTCGATCATATACTTGCTCTCAATCCTCTAACTAGTCCAAACTTCCTGGAATGGAAACGCAATCTAGAGTACCTCCCGATTGTAGAAGAATATATGTTCGTTCTGCAAGTACTTCGTCCCATTGTGTCAACTGCTGAGTCCTCTTAAGAGGAAGTAGACTATTATAACAAGTGGGAGAAATCGAACAATGTAGTCAAGTGCTATATGATGACCACTATGTCGAAAGTCTTGCAGCAGCAACATCAGCACCATAGGGATGCCTATGACATCATGTTATGTCTGACGACGACCTATAGGGAAACTTATAGAGCTGTCAAGTTCAATCTCATGAAAGAAATCGTGAGTAAGAAAATGACTGATGACACCTCAGTGAGAGAGCACGTAGTTACCATAACTCACCTCATGGATGAACTGATAGTGCATGGTGGAGGTATCGACACTGAGGCTAAGGTCGATATCATACTGAACTCTCTACCCAAGTCCTTTGAGAGTTTTAGACTGAATGTTGTCATGAACAAGAAAGAGTATACTCTTAACGAGTTACTCAATGACATGATGACAGCTGAATCGGTCATGAACCCTCAGAAGGTTGCCTTGGCCACTTCTGGTAATCTCTCTGCTGTACCGAAAAGTATGAAGCGGAAGAAAGGGATTAAGAAGTGGGCTAAGAAGACACCTGTGAAGGATGGTGGGGCTGGGAAAAAGCCTAAGGTGGAGACTGAAAGGGACAGGTGCTTCAGGTGTGGTAAGAAAGGACACTGGAGGAAAGATTGTCAAGCCAACAAAGCTAGACAAGATATGCCATTTTGCATGTATAACTGTAAGCATGATTAGAGTTAGTTGTTGCTCATCTAGAGCTATAAGCACTGACTTGTTGATCATGTTGTTGTACTTTGTAGGGGACCGTGCCGACAAGGCTGGTGAGTGATGGCAAGAAGAAACCAAACTGGATGAAGGCAACGTTTTATGACGGAGCTTCATGGAGTTTTCTTTTCCTTATGTTTTGATGAATTAAAGTACATTTGAGAATTTATTTGTGGGCTGTGGTTAATCGGCAGGACAAATTTCATCAACTTTTATGGATATTTGTTATTTATGATTTTATCATTGGTAATAACAATGTTATCCATTGTGGTATGTTGATTTACAATCACTATGTTGCTTTGATCAAATTTGTCCTTAAGTATTGCATGTAATTCATCCGTAATTGATAATCCTAGGAAGAGAAAACTTACTTCTTCTGATGAGGATCTTACATATCTTTGGCACTTGAGACTGGGTCACATTAGCTTGAAGCGGATTCAGAGACTTGCAGATGACGGTACATTGGACCTAGTCCGGGCTGTACCTTATCAAGTCTGCGAATCCTGCATCGAGGGCAAGATGTCAACTAGGCCTTTCAAGGCTAGTCAGTCTCGAGCAGAGGAAGTGTTGGAATTGATCCATTCTGACTTATGTGGACCGATGTCCACGCAGGCTCGTGGAGGGTTGATAAGCTCATATTTATACTCACTTATCTATATTTTTCTCCATTGTTTCAAATGCTTTATGTTATGTTTTTACTTATTTTTGTGCATGAGTCTACTTTAGAGGGTGTTATGCCTTTGATGGGTGAATTTTGCAGGTTTTAGGCCAAATTCATTGGAAACCCGTATCGAAAGCAGATGATGTTCAAAGGAACAGTCACGACTTCTTCCACAGATGGAATCTGAGCTAATTAAGCATATGGATGGAAAGATTTTTGAATTAGATTTCCAACGCAACTGGAATCGGGTCCATCGGAGTTCGGGAGAGGAAGTTATGGCCAAAACCGTGAGACTGCGCAGGCAGATGCATCCGTGTCGAGAGACAGGATTTCTGTCGACCGACTGGATTCCTGTCGATCGAAATTTTTCCTGTCGATCGAAACAGAGGCCAAAATTTCAGAAACGTCACAAATTCAGCCCAGATTTTGATCTTGAAGGTTGTGTCGATCGAAATTCCCCCTGTCGATCGACACAGATGTCCGAGAAGGCTGTTTTTGGCCTGTTTTGGCAGTTTTTGCTATTTTGACCCAATACTCAAATTAGATCTTTTTCCCACTCTATAAATAAGAACTCTTAGGCACGAATTACAGACATCTTTTATGCATTATTACACTTAGAATAATTGAGCTTTGGAGTTTTTTACAAGACATTCAAGGTTCCTATTTTATTGTAAGTCATTTAATAATATGTTTGCTTTATTTCTAGTCATGTTTTGTGGCTAGAACCCTAAACAGGTTCTAGGGTTATGATTTCTTTTCTGATGCCTGTTTAATTGATATCAACTCATATAGCATGGATTAATTATCTGATTTAATTTAATAATCTAGATTAAAAGAAGGACCGAGAGGTGAATTGAGATCTAGGTTTATAGTTAATAATTGATGGATCGAGAGATGAAAATTATTAACAGGAAGAGAGAATTAATTGTGTTTGTTTTCTGTCTTAAAAGGAAGAAACCTACATAGGAATAATTAGATAATTATGAGATTGATTAATTTGGTGTTCTTAGACCGAGAGGAGATAGTCACTAATTAATAATCTAGGATTTAATTGCCTGACCAAGGAATTTAATCCACTAAAATCTATGTTTTCCCCATTGCTGAGTTGATTGATATTTGCATGGTGATGATTAGATTATCTGCCCTAGGATCTGTGCTTTTCTTTAATTGTTTTCAAAACCCTTTATTTTCTGCATTTGTTCTCTTTAAATTTACAAAACAAAACCCCTTTTTCAAATTCCTCAAACTTCTATGTCCTAGAAATTATAACTAGTACTTTGGATTTTTCATTGCACATTCCCTGTGGGATCGACCACCTTAAGGTGTAAAAAAAATATTATTTGCTTAACCGCTCTACTGCAGTTATCAAGGGTACGAGTACTTCGTCACTTTCATTGACGATTACTCAAGGTACGGATATGTTTACTTGCTTCGCTACAGGTCTGAATGCTTTGAGAAATTCAAAGAGTTCAAGGCTGAGGTAGAAAAGAAGGTTGGGAAAACTATCAAGTCACTGCGATCTGACCGCGGTGTCAAATACCTCGGTAACGAGTTCCTGCAATATTTGTCAGAAAATAGGATTACATCCCAGTGGACTGCACCGGGTACTCCCCAGCAAAATGGTGTAGCTGAAAGAAGAAATAGGACTCTTCTAGAGATGGTAAGATCAATGATGAGTTATGCAAACTTACCAATTTCGTTTTTGGGTTACGCATTGGAAACAACAGCTTACGTGCTTAATGTGGTGCCTTCTAAATCAGTTCCTAAGACACCTTCTGAGTTCTTCGTTGGTTGCAAACCTAGTTTGTGCAAGTTTAGAGTATGGGGCTGTCCGGCACACGTACTGTCGAAGGAACCTGATAAATTAGAAAGCAGGTCAAAAGTAATGTTGTTCATAGGGTATCCCAGGCAAACGAAAGGTGGTTACTTTTACTTTCTTGAGAGTCGACGAGTCGTTGTTAGCACCAACGCTAGATTCTTGGAGGACGAGTATGTGAGTAATCACAAGTCAAGGAGTGATATCGTTCTTCAAGAAATTGAGAACGAGAATGCAATTCCAAGGGAAGGGGAACGTGTAGATGTGGGTGCACCTGTGAGAGGTACAGCACCACAGACATGTTCTTCAGTGCAATGTGCAGGACCACAAGTCACTGCACCTACTACTGACACGACACCGAGGCCTCGTCGTAGTGGGAGAGTTATTTTCCAGCCGAAAAGGTACATTTTTGTGGGTGAGTCTTCGGACTTGAGCCCGGAAGACGTACATGAGGACTCTGACCCACTGACTTACGAAGAGGCAGTGCAGGACAAGGATGTTGCCAAATGGCGTGTCGCCATGGATTCTTAAATTGAATCCATAACTGCTATGGATGTATACCAGAAAACTGATTTGCCCGATGGCTTTAGGGCCAAAGGGTGCAAATGGGTATACAAAAGAAAGAAAGGGGCGGATGGAAAGATCACGACTTTTAAAGCCAGACTGGTGGCAAAGGATTATAGTCAGAAGGAGGGCATTGAATATGACGAAACCTTTTCACCCGTAGCCATGCTCAAATCCATCCGGATACTCCTTGCCATAGCTGCGCATATGGACCTCGAGATCTGGCAGATGGATGTCAAAACCGCTTTTCTAAACAGTTACCTTGAAGAAGGTAGAGACATCTATATGCAGCAACCCGAGGGTTACATAAGCAAGGGCGAAGAACATCTTGTCTGGAAGCTTAGGAAGTCCTTGTATGGACTTAAGCAAGCTTCAAGGTCGTGGAACTTACGTTTCAACGATGTGATTAAATCCTATGGATTTGCACAGTTGGAAAACGAAAGTTGTGTTTACCGACTTTGTGTCAGTGGGAGCGTGGTCTTCCTTGCACTTTACGTTGATGACATAATCCTATTTGGAAACAACGAGGGAGTGATGTCCGAAATCAAGGTTTGGTTATCCGAACAGTTCCAAATGAAGGATCTGGGAGAAGCTGGCTACATTCTTGGGATTAAGGTATTACGAGATCGTAAGAGACGAATGTTGAGCTTATCCCATGCATCCTATGTGGATACTGTGATAGCCCGGTTCAGCATGCAACTCGCCAAGAAAGGCTTGCTACCTTTCAGACATGGCGTTCGTCTTTCTGGTGGGCAGTGTCCTCAGACACAGCGGGAGAAAGATGAGATGAGTCTTGTACCATACGCTTCGGCGGTGGGTAGTCTCATGTATGCGATGCTATATACCAGGCCAGATATCTGTTATGCCGTTGGCATGGTAGCAAGATATCAGTCTAACCCTGGACAGACGCATTGGACTGCGGTAAATCACATCCTCAAGTATTTGAAGAGAACTAGGAATTATTGCCTAGTTTATAAAAGTGAGGTTTTGTGCCCTGTGGGTTATACAGACTCGGATTTCCAAGTGGATCAGGATGAGAAGAAATCAACCTCAGGATATGTGTTTACCCTGGGAGGTGGAGCTGTATCTTGGAGGAGCTCAAAGCAGAAATGCATTGCTGACTCCACCATGGAGGCGGAATATGTTGCCGCCTCCGACGCCTCGAAAGAGGGGGTGTGGCTCAGGAACTACTTTTTAGAGTTGGGCGTGTTCCCGAGTTTGCCGAGGAGCATCACAATTTATTGTGATAACTCTGGTGCAGTGGCAAACTCAAAGGAACCGCGGTCTCACAGGGCAAGCAAACACATAGAGAGAAAGTACCATATCATACGAGAAATCGTATCGAGGGGCGATGTGCTGATTAAGAAGATTGACATTGCTGACAATCTTGCTGATCCGTTTACAAAAAGCTTGCCGCAGAAAGTTTATGAAAGACATATTCGTGAGCTCGGTCTGAGGTGGATGCCGACCACTGATAGTGGTTAAAGTGACAGCAGACTAGATAGACGGACTGTATACTCTGTAATAGCTTAGTTATGCTTTGAGTATAAGTGGGAGATTGATGGGTTTTGTATACTGAAAGCATTTATTACAATGAGTATACAACGGTTTATTTCTCCTATCTGTTAACAATCTTACATGTATGAACAATGGTATCCTCTTGTCTCATCGATAGGAACGATCATACGGCGTGTTGTAGACCGCAGAAGACAGTATGAGCACTTGACCTAGTGAGACATAAACCTGATCACAGCCGAGACAGCGTATGAGGATACGTCTGTGCGGATGGCTGCGGCATTGTCGGAATAAGTAGTCTGTCTTGGTTACTTGACATGCTGGTACGCAGAGGTGGCGTATTGATGGACCGCAGTGAGATGTATTCGTCTGTCTGACATCAGCGAATACAAGATCTCGTTATATTGATTGAGTCCAAACCCTAACGAAGGTTCAGGGGTTTGCACGGGTTGACTGTTGCTTCGACTTGCCATGGTGGAGAGCCTAAGTAACGTGCTCGTATATCCGCATCTTGGGTAACAACAGTTCGTGTAGTACCGCCTGAGACTGGAATTAGGTATCCATATCCGAGTAATAGGATGGGGACATTCCCTGAGGAGCTCAATAACATTCATCGTGCCAAAGTCCTGCAGGCTGATTAAGTTCAGGCACGAGTGATAAGGTTTGAGTGGTACTACTCAGGAATAATAAGATACTCCCTCCGTTCCAGTTATATAGTCCACTTTGATCTTGCACGTTTGTAAAAAATTATTTAATATTTAAACAAACTTCCAAGCGGTCCAGTTAAAAAATTATTCTACATACTACAAAAGACTCTTCAATGCAAGCGGTCCTTGCCATTCTCATGCATCGAGCAACACAAGATCAACAAGGCTACGGTGGGATTTATCTTCGGAGAATGAATCTTACGGTAGATGAATTATAAGATTGTTTTCTGAGACATTTGTTGAATTTCTTAGAGTGAATCAAGAAGAAATTTAATATATTTTATTTTATTATATAAACTTATTTATCATATTGAAACTATTTTTTCGACATGAGACACTCGTGGTTCAGAAATAAACCTATCAAAATTTTTTAATTTCACTTAATCAAACTCTACTTTTTTTGAACTTTAGTACTAATACTATTGCGATAATTAATGCACAAAATTCTAAAACAAAAAATGTCTATGAAATAATAATAAAATAATTTGATGAGGGAATAGGAGTGTCGGTGGGTAATGATTAACCATTAAAACAGACCTTTATGTGTTTTTCATCATTAATTATTAATGATTAATAACTCTAAATTTAGTACGACAATAAAACTTCATCCAAGACTCCATTTCATAATATTTTTGTATTTTTTTTCTTGATCTAGCTAGATGATTATAATGACTAACATTAGTAGCATTATTTAAAAAAATATAATTACAAACTCTACCAAACATTACACGACAAACGAAAAGCATAATATCCTCGAGGAAAACTAAGTTAAAATATCTAAAAAAAATGAAGTTTAGGGAATTTTATCTTATTTTTTTTAAATTAGGTAAATATATTTTAAGCTATTGAGATTTAGGGGATTTTATTCCATTTTTTTTAAAGTTGAGGAAATATATCACAAAATTTAATTTCGTTAGCGAAATATATCCTTGATTAATAATGGTATTAAATTCGTGTTGATTCATACGTTATATGACACATGTTAAATGACATGTAAATATTATTCCTCTTAATTTCACATGGACAAAACATTTATTGAAAATGGAAATAAACAAGAATTATATATAATTTAACACATGATATATAATGAAAGAGTCTACTCAATTTTAACATCATTTTTTATTAAGGATAAATTTCTTATATAGAATTAAAGTTTGTGATATATTTCTGTTATATTGAGATAAAATCCCTCAAATCTCACTAATTTAAAATATATTTTCACAAACTTTAAAAAGATGATATAAATTCCCTAAACCCGCAATACTTTAAAATATTTTGACTTATTTTCCCTTTCCTCAATTATGTATGTTTATCTTAGACACGAAGGAGTGATCATGTAAAATTAATAACTTATCCACACCATAGTAAAAAAAATAAAAAAAAAGAATTCAGCTATTTATTACGATACTATGACTTTGGAAATAAATAGTGCGACATATTTATAAACATCAGCAATTTATTGTCATGAACAATAAATTGATAAAAACATTAATGTGACATAATATAAAGAACAAGAATCATTATTATGAGTCATTATGAATTAGAGTAGTGCTTATCATGGATCATGATCATGCTTTTTATAAATAATAATATTTGCAAAATCATCAAGTTGAGGTTATTTTATAACACTAGTTTGAAAGCAGATGATCCAATCAAATAAACATTTATGTCTAAAATATCATGTTTCGAAATCTGTATTCCCATCTGTCCCTTACTAATAGTTTCATCTCTTTTCAAAATAATAATCAAAGAGATAGAGTTATTAATTGTGAATTTTTTAAAATAAGAATAATAAAAGAGACATAAAAAATAAAATTAATAAAGTGAAACGGAGAATATTTATCTTTTAAAATTTATAAAATTGAAAAGAAAAAGATGGATGAAGTGGGGCCAGTAGAGAGAAGATGAAAGCCACGTAGCGAGAGAGAAGTGTCGGCAGGAAAGAGCCAAAATGTTGGGGGCCCAATCCAACGGCTAAAGTAGAGAGAGACACGTACACGTGGCTTCTTTTGCATATTTCATATCACCTGTCCCTACACATTTATGAATGTTGCTCACTGCCCTCCCATCTTAGTTTTCCTCTCATGGATCGGGATATCAATCGAATTAGTTTGTGAAATCTTGGGTAGTTACATCGGATTATGGATTATTTAATCTGGATTAGTTCAAATTTAAATTTTGTTAAAAATCTAAGTTTTAATCATAATTCTTCAATTTTTGAATGAATTCGGTGGAGCTAATGGATTTATTAATAATTTTTTGAGTTGGTCTCCTAAGAGACGGTCTCACTATTTTTTTATTGTGAGACGGACCTTAATACATCATTTCAATAAGTTAAATACATTATTTCATTTTTAAGAATTACATTATTTGAAATAAAGAAATACATCATTTGCAATAAAGAAATACATCATTTCATTAAACTCATATCACAATAAAAATGGTGAAACATCATTTGCAATAAAAAAAATACATCATTTCATTAAATTCGTCTCACAATAAAAATGATGAGACCGTCTCATCTGAGACTTTGCCTAATTTTTTAGTTTTCAATATTTAATAAGATTTTCAATATTATTAAATATATTTACTTTTTTTAATCTTTTAAATAATAAAAATGTATAAATATTTATGCTCTTTTTATGCTCTTTAATATAACATTAACACATCAAATCTCATGTTTTTATTAATTTAAATAGTAAGATTTTTTTTTTAATTTGCCAATGTTATAATTTTACGATTAAATAACTTTTAAGAGTTTAATTATTTATTGTAATATTTGAACTAAATACAATTATATAACTTTGTGAAATATATTTTGATATGTCAAACCAAGTCAATCATCGATCGAATGTATAGGACTGACTAGATAGAATTGGTCATTAGAGTGATTCCAAACTTGCAACCTCTATATATGATCATTAAGTTGTAATAAACATAGGAATAAACTCTCACAAATCAGAGAAGATACTAGTCGAAGTTCTACACAATTGACGCCTAGTCAGTTGGTGGAATACTAATTAAGTTGGAAACTTAACTGATAAGTTGAAAACTGAGTAAAAGGTATAAAGACAATTGTTTGTGGAGACAAAAGAACGAGTCAGTCGAACTATGTCAAAAGATGGACTGAAGACAAAAGATTAAGGTTCCAAACTTAGTGAAAATAAGGGAATCAATCAAGATTCCTCCGACTGATTAAGTGTCATTCTTACGAAAAGTGCTTGATATGACAAAAAGTTGCATGCTGCTAAAGACTCAGAAGATCAGAAAATGTGTTCAACACTCAAACAAATAGTTTTCAAACCATCCAGAGTCTCCCTAGAGACTGAATCCGAGACAAACTTTATGAAACTTTAGAACTCCATCTGACATTCATCCAACTATCCCGAAGTTCCGTAAGGAACTCAAACTCACACCTATCCAGCTTATAGACCTAGCGACGTGTTTGTGATAAAGTTTGCAAGTTTGAAGACATTCAGAAAGTGTAACACGTGAACTCATGTAGTAAAGCTCGTTACCTGTAGCTGCCTACAACCCAGAGGACATAAGAGCTTCCTGAAATTTGAAGAGACTTGTTACTTTGTGTTGTAACTTGTTCTAGTTTTCTAATATATTTGGCATTCGAAGAGTGGAAATATGATCTTTTAGCATCTGAACCATTATATATCATGTGTAATTTATTGCTTATTTTTAATTGTCTATATTGCTTGCTGGATTATTTAAAACCCAACAATTGACTAAGTTGTTGGTGTATTTACTGAATCAGCTAACTTACACAACTTAAAGACTAATAAGTTTTCAATAAGTACGAATTGACTTGAGTAAAAGTCAGTTTGAGCCATCACATTTTAAGACTTCTGCTACACATTTTATCTATACTTTGATTTGAGACCAACAAGTGGCATCAGGGTAGTTGGTCTATTTAGAATGACAACTTAGGTGCTACTTTAGACTAGATCCATTCCTTACGTCTTCATTTGTAGTGAGTATAGTTTTAGCTGAAAGATATACAAACTAGAAGAAGCGCATTATTATGAATCTCAGGAAAATACACTAGGAGATGTGGGACGTGTTTACGACGAGACCGATCAAGATCATGAAGGTTAATTCTAGAGTTGGTGCTAAAGGGCCATAGATGATTCCAAAACCACCTAGTTAGTGGACTGCAGAAGACAAGAAGAGAGAACAACTGGAATACCTAGCTTTAGACACCATATATTCGACTTAAAGAACATGCTATGAATGTCAATCACCGAATTACTTGAAGTTTGATTGTCCAAGAGTGAGCAAGGAAGAAATAGATAGATTAAAGAAGAGCTTTGAAATGAGAACATCCAAAGCTACTATAGTGGCCATGCTAACAAAAATTGAAGTACCCGACGTTAATGACTATGATGATGATGTACTTAGTTCTAATGAGGAATTTAGAGAAAAAATTCTTTCGGCGTTTATGGTCGTCATAGTAAATGAAGAAGCTGAAGACAGACAGCTAGCGCTCACTGCAACTAGCAATGAGGTAACTGATTCCTTACTAGTTAATCTTTTTTCACGCATATCACTTAGGACCCTGTGTTGTATTATCCAACTCAAATGAAATTATTGTAAAAATTTTCGAAAGAGTTTTCTGCATTTTACATTTTAAAAAACAAACTTATACACGAAAATGCCAAATTAAGGGATCAAGTCACGAAACTGACTAATAATAACTCGACGTCTCAATCCCTTAACAATAATTTTGAAAAATTTAAAGTTGAACATTCAATGTTGTTTGAAAATTTTATGAACGTATCAGTTGAATGTGATGTTGGTCCCAAATTTAAAGTAAATATATACACAACATAAGAGTCTTAATAAGCTTGCACTTCCGTAGCTGGTTATTCAAGTTCCCAACTTTGGTTTCCGAAAACTAGTGTCTAGAGAGAAATTTACACTTAGAAGGTGTTGGGTTTTAAATCCATTAAAATAAAAGAAAAGCAGTAAATGCAATGGATTTATAGAGGTTTGGAGCTAAAGTCCTACATCCTCTCTTCAGGCAGAAGTCTGGAAATAACTAAGTATGGTTTACAATGGTGTAGAACGATTTATTGTCTTGCTAGTAGAGACCTCCGTATGCCAGCTTCAATCTCACTCTCCTACACCTTTGCTCACCACTCCTTTTCATCTATGGGGAGTGGACACACCTTACTGCCTCTAGCTGGTCGGTGAGGATTTTGGAGTTCTTCCCGGAACTTGCTACTTGCGGTGTAAACAACTGTGGGAGACGTAGTAACTAAGAGTTAGTTTCTTACTTGGAGAGTAAGAAGACCAAAAGAAATAACTCTAGCAGAAATGTTAAGATTCTCATGTCCAAGATTGGCACACGAAAGCTGGTTAGTCAGCTTGAGTGTTTTGAATGCTTTGTAGAAAATTGCTTAGAATTTTGTTGCTTTCATAGTGTTATGTAACCTTCTCATCTGGAACACTTCATCTATTTATAAACAAAGTCTGGAGAAGATTTGAATAGTAGCCGTTGAGAGACACCAAGGATTCTTCCAATCGGATAAGTTTTTTTCCTGAATGTCTATGTCCTCTACTACTTTACTGACAATAGTAGGTTGGCTTGCAGGCTTTTTCAGAATGACTGTGAACCAGTCCGAGGAACCCCTACTGGTTGATTCCTCCGACACAAAGGCGTTTAAGGATCTGCAGACTTTACGATCTCATTATTTAGAGTTTGGGCTTCAAAATCATATACCTATCTTCATTCTTCTTGTCTTTATTCAACGAGTTTAGGATTTTCCCTTATAGGTGACGTGTCAACCAATTTTCATCAAATTCTATTTCCAAGCTGGTTGTTAGTTTTCTTGTGCCCTCCTAGCTGGTAGCCAGTTTTCTCCCGAACTTTGTACGATAAGATCCATTACAACTCGATATAATTCTAACCGGATTTTACAAGAGACACTCTAAGTTAGTGGATATTTAACACATCAAAACATAAATAAAAGGAAGAAATTACACTTTAATTCCTATCAGTTTCATCTTTTTTTATGTTGTCAAAACCACCTTAAGCTGGTAAAAGGATTATTAGTTTATGTTGGTCCCAAATCAGAGTCGTCGTGGTGAAAAGCAAACAACTCACACACGAATGCAGCGGAAGATTAAAGTTTATCTTGCCCTTATGTTCTTGATAAAAATGTTTAGCTCGGAGTTGAAATTAGGGTTTCTTACAGATAGATACACTAGCAACTATCGTTGCTAGGTTTCAAATCACAACACACAAATAGTAAGTAATAAAACAGTAATGCACACAAGATTTATAGTGGTTCAATCTAACAGATCTACGTTCACTCCTTAGCCGTATCGCTGAGAATTCACTAAAAATATATTTGAAGTACAAGGAATTGCCTAACACTTGTAGCAGGTAGTGAAATTTCGACCTAACCATTACAAAGCTATCCTCCGATGCTTCAATCTTTTCGGTCGGCAGCTCCGGCAAAGTCAAGGGTGCAACTTTGTAAAACTTGTCCTTCGCTGTAATGGAGGTTTTATAGTTCTCTCCGAACTTGTCTGGTTTAGGCAATAGCCCGTCCGAGTCAATCTCTTTCCAGAGATGTGACTGCTGGATGCTTCCAAGGATGGAAGGTATCCCAATGATTGGATTCTTGAACTAAGTCAAGGAATCTCTTTAATGTAGTGTCAGATCTTCAAGTGGGGGACACTACGGTTGTTGAGAGCTTTGAATGTTTCAAGTATCGTGCTCTCAACTGTGGGGGACACTACGGTTGTTGAGAGCTTTGAATGTTTCAAGTCTCGTGCTCTCAACTGGCTACTTTCTCACTTTTCGCTTGTCAAAGGAATCTCACAGTAAATGCCTTTTTAGATGTGGTTAAGGTTCCTTAGTTCATGAATAAATGAAGCAGTAGTAGTCTCTCTTGTTTGGACTTCGACTTTTATACCTGGAGATTCAAACTTTGAATCTCCATACCCGTTAAACACAACGGCTTCTTCGTCCAAAAGAGCTTCAACTTTGTCCGTCCTTTTCGGTGACGTACAGTACTTTCCGACCTACTTCGGGAAAGCTTTTGTCCTTTGCTTGTACTTTTGTTAGAACGGTAGTATTAGAGATCGTTGCTAGATATAATCTTTGCTTAGCATTCTCGGAGAATGCTGGGAACGATCTACTAAGTCTTTTGATTGCTACGCTCTTCTAGCAATCCACTTTCCGATCATCTGAGTCCTTCAGCAGATGCGTATTTCAGCATTTAGATCTTGACTGCTGATTTCTATTCTCATCTAGCAATCTCCTGAGCATTAGAAAATGCGAAGTCCTATAGCATTTTGCTATCTTCTTTGCTTCCGACTAGCAGTCTCTTCTTTAGCATATGATTGCTAACGTCTTAGCAATCAATCTTCTTAGCACTTGATCGCTATCATCTCTAGCAGTCATTCTTGTTTGCTGATATCTCTAGCAGCTACCATATGTTGAGAACTCTTCTAGCATTCCGAAGTTGCTTGAATTCTGATTTTCTTTGTTCCATTTGCTGAATCCTCCAACAATCTTCTCAAGCACTTCCTAATCTATTACAACTCGATATTTTTCCTAAACAGAACATTACATAAGAGTTGCTAGACTATGCTAGAATTCAGCAGTGATCGGCCAATCTAGCGAAGGCTTTGATTCAACAAAACCTTTTACAATTTGATCCTAAGGGAGGAATTCGTGTATAATTCCCAACAATTTCCCCCTTTTTGGTGCGATCAAAGCTTACTATCACTTGCTGAATCTAAGAGGAAAAATTTATGTGTTTACAAAAAATTTCTAAGTACCAGAGCTCATTCTAGCAATCTAACTCAGAGTTTATACAACTTAGTTCTAGCAGGATTGATTTTAATGAAATTCTCCCTCACAAAGTGCTGGGAAATATTTCTCGATTAAAAGCATAAGTAAATGCTGAAAGGAATATGCTATGAATTCTAGCACCCAATAAAATCAGCAAGCATTCACAATCAACCCAAAGACAAATAAGCTCAGCATCCACATGCATTTTTCGTTGAATACACAGGTAGTGTATATCAACTAAGACATGCACGAAAAATCAGAAGTGGACAATGAGAAATTGTCTAAGTCTGATCCAGTTTCATTCATATGAGTTAGTCGTTACAAGTACAATGAAACGAGAAAAGATAAAAGAGAAATGTTACAAAAGGTTTACTAAGATAAGAAATTTAGGCTTAAGAATTAAGAGCAGGCTTCTTCCCTTTGTCATATTCATCAAATTTGTTCATTGTCAGCTGCATGAACTTCTCGAGATAGGCCTTGCTAGCTTCCCTCTCCTTAACCTCTCTTTCCTGCTGTTTAGCAACCTTCTCATTCTCCATTTCCAACGTCTTAATCTTGAGCTCCAATTCTTTCTTCTTCAGCTCTTCCAGAGCATGTCTGCGCTCTTCCGCAGCCGCAGCAAATGCTTCCTTCTTCCTCTGCTCTAATTCAGCAAGCCTCCTTTCTTCCCCCTCTTTGAGAGCAGCCAAAAAGGTGGAGGAAAAAGAGTTTACAGTCTGCACCATCTGTTGCTGGGATTCAGCAACTTCATCTTTCATTACATCCACATTGGTCTTCACTTCAGAAACATCTGCTTTGACCTCTGCAACTTCTGCTCGGACCTCAGAGACTTCACTCCTCACTTCTTAAACTTCCCTCCTTATTCCAGCCGCCTCCATCGCCACTCGTTCATTTATTGTGGATAGAGCATTCTGCACATCAAATTGAACAGCAAAATCAAGAAGTGAATGGAAGTCATGAGAGCTTACTGGAGTAGCATCAAATGAAGAAGTTGTAGCTATCACAAGCTCCCGACTTCCAGCAGTGGTAGCGTCATCGATCACAACATCTGTAGGGATTTTCATGTGAACCGAATCACAAAATCTAATTGAACCAGATCGATTTATGGATATTGTGCACAATCAGAATTTGCAATAGAACCTAGCATACTCCTATGAATTTAATTCTCAAAATTGAGGATTGAGGAATTACCGTTATTCCGTAGAGTCTGATCCGATCTTTTGCGTTTGAATATCCAATTTCCAATTCAACCACGCGATTCGATTTGATCTGCGGAAACAAAAATTAGAGATCTAATTTCTTAGAAAAAATCGAAAGAAAAAGAAAGGAAGAAATCTGTTCTCCGGATTAGATCTTTAGGGCTGTGTCCCAATGCTGTTTAGATCTGCAACTGGTGAGGATTCCACAGATCTGTGATGTAGGCTAGAGTCGAAATTTCTTCTCCTCCCTCTACAGTTGGCGCCGCCTAGCTCTCTCTCTCCCTATGGTTTCATTGAATTGCATTGTGTTCAAAAGGGTGGTTAGGGTTTCCAGAGAGAGTGGTCTATTTATAGACCCAGGGTTTAATCCTTAATGGGCTAGTGGGCTCAATTCAACATATTTATTTAGGCCAGTCCTGGGACCTAATTTAAATAATAAAGTGGGCCTATAATTAATTAATACCCATGTCCACAACCTAGGACACAATTAATTAATTAATATTAATTCTTTTTCACTACAGAATTAATACTGACCTACCCCTTTATTACCACGTTATGAGAACGGGCTGCATTAATTGAGAATCCCCATATTTAAGGTTATCGGACATTCATTAATTAATTGGAGCTTCTGACAAGCTCTAAATACAATTAATTAATATCTTATTATTCCTGAGTAGTACCACTCAATCGTTATCACTCGTGCCTGAACTTAATCAGCCTGCAGGACTTTGGCACGATGAATGTCATTGAGCTTCTCAGGGAATGTCCCCATCCTATTACTCGGATATGGTTACCTAAACCCAGTCTCAGGCGGTACTACACGAACTGCTGTTACCCAAGATGCGGATATACGAGCACGTTACTTAGGCTCTCCACCATGGCAAGTCAAAGCAACAGTCAACCCGTGCAAACCCCTGAACCTTCGTTAGGGTTTGGACTCAATCAATATAACGAGATCTTGTATTCGCTGATGTCAGACAGACGAATACATCTCACTGCGGTCCATCAATATGCCACCCCTGCGTACCAGCATGTCAAGTAACCAAGACAGACTACTTATTCCGACAATGCCGCAGCCATCCGGACAGACGTATCCTCATACGCTGTCTCGGTTGTGATCAGGTTCATATCTCACTAGGTCAAGTGATCATACTGTCCTCTGCGATCTACAACACGCCGTATGATCGTCCCTATCGGTGAGACAAGAGGATACCATTGTTACATACATGTAAGATTGTTTAACAGATAGGAGAAATAAACCGTCGTATACTCATTATAATAAAAGCTTTCAGTATACAAAACCCATCTACATCTTCATCACCATAGACAGCTAAGTAGACAGATTCCTTTCCAACTAAGCGCTCTGCTGCCTCCATAGCTTTGGCAATCTCTCCTTGAGCATCTGAGTAGCGAGTTTCTTCAGCAATTAAGAACATGACAGCGCTATTGGCTTGAGCTATTTGAGCCTGGGCATCCAAGTAGCGAGCCTCCTCATCTATAATTTGCTGGGCTGCCGCCATGATCTGAACAGTCTCAGCAGCCTTAGCCTCTTCTGCATGTACCACAACAAGGATGTCAAGTTCTAAAAACAGGACATGCCTTCTATCACGAGCGCTCAACTCTGCGACCTCACGCTCAGCAGCTATAGCAGCCATCCTGGCCATTAGCCTTTCTTTCTTTATCTCTTCATATTCTGTTTAGCGCCTGTGGTACTTAGCAGTTGTTCGTGCTTGGCGATTTGACAACTCAATCCTGACATCAGGGTACCCATCAGGAGCAAAAGAAGATTCAAGCAAAGATTTGGAATTTGAGAACAGCCTGTGAGCTTGAATTGCTTGCAGCCTAGAAATCACTTGCTTGTCAGAGTACTGCTTCATGCCGGCCACTTGATCAATCCAGTCATTGGCCCATTTTTCTTCCTTCCTCCAGAAATTCAAGCCTCTGGTGGAGATGATTAGCATCCTTTCTTCAAAGCACAATTGATGCATCATGTAATCAAACTTCTTCCACTTCCTGAACTCATCAGCCAACAATTTCCCTTCTAGGGTTGTCTCATTGAGTTCAGCATAGAAAACATTGGCTATATCTCTTTCAACTTCAGCCAAAACAAATTCTTCTATCTCCGAACACGTGGGGAAGATGCTAGGAAGCTTGGATCTTGGATCTTGTTCAACATCAGAATCTGAATCAGAATAGCAAGATTCTAGGAAGCTTGGATCTTGTTCAACATACCCCTCTGGCCTTGCCTCAGCAGGATTATCGGTGTTAGGCCTCGCCTCAGCAGGAATCTCCGTGCTAGGTCTCTTCTCAGCAGGAACCTCTGTACTAGGCCTTGCCTCAGCATTTGCCTCTTCAGCTCTAACAGATGTGCTAGCATGGGGCTCAGCATTCCTTCCTGATCCAGAAGCTTCATCGAATACAACCTCCTCATCACTGCTGTCTCCTCCTTGCGCGTCAGCAGGCTCCTTTATCAAGACTCCTCCTTGGCTATGAGGGCGATATGGAGCATCAAAAGCTCTGGTCTCCATTAGCTTCTCAAAGTCCTAATCGGTCAGGGCCTCGTGTTCAAGCACGATCTCTTCTGCTATCACGGGGGTTGGAGTCGGAACATCAGGAACCACCTTTTCCTTCCCTTTCTTAGCAACAGCAACTGCTAGCCTTCGTGTGTCTTCAGCTGCTCGTGCTATCAACGCAACAGCTTCCTTGGCTGCTAGCTGATCAACAGCTATATTCTTAGCAGCACGCTCTTCAGCAGTCTGCTTAACTTGTTCGAAATTCCAATCTCTCACTTCAAAAGTGAGTCTCTCCATCTTCTTCTTATGTTTCTTCTTCTACTGCTCCTTTTTCTATGCCTTCCTCTTGAAATTCTACTTCCTTACAGCTCGTTATCTCTCTTCAAAGGGTTTAGAAGAGAGAGGAGTGTCTTGTGCTTTCTTTTCAGCAGCCTCTTTGTCTGCTACTTTGTTCTCTGCCTTCTCCTTGTCAGTAGCCTTGACAAGCCTTCTGCGTGTCCTCTTCTTTTCTGGTGAAGCCACATCTGTGCGCTTCCTCTTGTGTATGGCCACCGCAAGATGACCCAAAGCTTGAGCCTATTGCTCAGCTTGCTTCTTGGCAAAACTTTCTTCAATTTGTTTAGCGGGGAGATTTCACAGCTTCTCGATCTCATCAAGTTCTCCATCTCAGCAGCTTTCTGAGCTGCTGGTATCTCCTCAGGAGTCATAGCAATCGCATGCTCTAACCTCTGGAATGCTAACTCGCCAAGATGGGGCTCTTCCGGAGAAGTAGGAATCTTTTTGTCAACATTGGACTTGCCCTTCAGAATGATTGGTCGCGTAGGATCATTAGGAGTTGTTGACTTCTTCGTCATCAGAATGAAATCTGCGGGAAGAAGCTTCTCTCCTCTGTCAAGCCTCTTTTTGTGAAAGAACATCTCGATAAATTTGCTGATCTTCAATCTAAAATTCACATTGGATGTAAAGACACCCTCCTCCTTGATTTTCAAGTTCTTCTTGGCGTGCTCCAACTAGCGCCCATAGAAGAATTCAGCCCAATTACCTTCCACTTTATCCACCAACGCCATCATTACGACATACTTCTTCGCAGACAATTCAGAGTATGAACCAGCATCACACTGGAACATCTTGATTACCAGCTCAGCAAGGATCTTATACTCATCATTGAATTGGTTGATTGGTGTAGCAACCTTGAAGGTGATCGGCTTTCCCTTCTAATCTTTCACCAATTCTGTCTTCTTCCATGCTTTCCATCTCCTCTCCATTTCTTCTAGATCAGTTACCTTGTAAATTGCAATACGCTCGCCTTTGTTTGGAAGCTCAAACTTAGCAGGAAGAATGTCAGCATTCACCTCCAAAATTGTGCCAAAGACCAAAGTCTTGAAGGACTTCTCGTTGTGATGCGACTAAAAATTCAATCAAATTAAACTCCTAGCTACACAAGAATAAAATTTGTCAAATCCAGGTCCTTCTCCGCTTTGCCCGCTAGAATACCGAGATACTATGGCAAAGTCTTATAGCTAGGCAAGATACAATCGTTGAGTAGTTTCTATCAATCTAAGCATTCAATTTAAACCTATTCTAACAACATATGACAAACATTGAATTAAACCAACAAGCATCTTTCGATCAATTCTTTCCACAAATCGGTAAACCAAGACAAGCAAATACTCAAATTAGGAAGATAGGATGTTGAAATGAATGTAGATGCAATCCAATTAGGTTAATCATTGATGTAAACACATTTTAATCCCTAGGAGATTGAGCAATCGACCCTACACTCGTTAACCCCTTGTCACGGCGAGCTAACGGTTGATGATCTAAAACTTGCAAACAGTCACGTTATTAAGCCCTAGACCACTCCAAATAGATCGTCAATTATTGCCCTACGACCTAACACCGCACATGGATTGGAACTAAAATCGTATGAATCTACACTATTCACGACGATTCCGCCCGCGTGTTGGCTGCAGCGTTCACATCAACTACCTCCTAAGCTGGCTGTTACCTACACCTAAGAGGTAAGGAACAAGTTCTAGTGCAATTCAAGCTCTCAAAGGAAAGTAAACAAACAATTATCAAACCTAATCTTCATGCATCCTTACTCAAATCAACATCCAAATTGAATTAGAACATCATACCTTTCAATTGTAACAATACAAAGTTGAAATCAAATACATCCATTACAATTTGAAAAGTAGAGATTGGAATCTTCCCCAATTGGATTTGTATGCCTTGATCTACCACCTTGGATCTTCAATTCTCTTCCAAGGATTGATGAATTAAGCTCTTAGATACTCTAGGATTGAGATGAAACCGTGATGGAAATTGGAATCTAGGGGAAATCCTAACTAGATCTAATGAAAATTGACCAAAAGCCCTTCAAATTACTGACTTTCCCCCTTTTATAGAAAAGCAAACAGGGCCTCGGATCGCCCGGTCGAAGTATGGCTCGCCCGGTCGAAGCTGGAAACCACCAAAATTCTAGAGAAAACCGGCCAGACTCGCCCGGTCGAAATGGCTCGACCGAGCCACCTTTCTGTGGCCTGGCTCGACCGATCGGACATGGCTCGGCCGGTCGAGCCCTCTGTCTGTGGCCTGGCTCGGCCGGTCCAACCTGGCTCGGCCGGTCGAGCCCTCTGTGTGCCTTGCTCGGCCGGTCCTGCTCTGCTTGGCCGGTCGACGCCTCCAAACTCCAAACACGTGCGATTTTCCTCCAAAACTCCACCAAAAATGCTCGTTTATGCCCAAAACCTATCCTACACAAATCAAACACACAAAATACGAAAACACAACCAAAATACGATAAAAACATATGATACGGGAGTAAAATAGCCACAAACAAGCACATACACACATCGAAATATGGGTCATTTTACACACGTATCATAATCCCCCAAACTTAAACCTTTGATTGTCCTCAATCAAAACAAAGTAAAGTAATTAATCTACCTCATGCAATACCTCATAGCTCATCAAAGTGATCTTAGCATGTTCAAGTAAAACGAGATTATCACCTAACTTTGTAACGAGGTTAATGCTAAGGACATGAACCACTCATCAAAATTGGACACAAAAACCGAAAGCACTCCCTCACGTGTTTAGGGATGATGAGATTTCACACAATCACAAGATATCGAGCTTGATTTCCATAGGCTTGCATCCATTCTCACCGCTATACTACAACGAGTTAGTTTCTAGAATAAAAAAGGTCTTTTCACAGGTTGTAACGTGGCTAACTAGAAGGTGAGTGGTTTTGGGCCAAAGTGACTAAACTTCTCAATATCCCAAAACCCCCAAACTTGTTCGTTTCGAACCACTACAAACCCCCGAGGCTTTTCATTTCACAACACATGTTTTTACTTTTCTTTTCTTTCTCTTCTTTGTTTTTCTCTTTTCTCTTTTCTTTCTTTTTCATCATCATTTTTCAAATGCACCATCATTCTTTCATTTTGTCGGTGCCTCTCTTTCCAAACACTTGCACCAAAATTTTGTAGGTGCTCATTTTTCTAGGATCAACAACAATCCCTTATTTCATATCTTTCATGCCTCAACATTTCTCATCAATACACATTCAATCAATTCCCAACCCAACTCGCATCACCGTATTCACCCTCATACACTCTTTCCCCCCAATATGGTCCTAATTACATCAAAAGAGATTCACCAAATAAAGCTCAATCACGGGGATCAAAGATATGAAAGGCAAAATTATGATAACAACCACCTTATACTCCCGGTGTGAAAGGTAGGACTAAGAATCGATGGCCTAAGATCATTTTCTAGTTACACACTCATGTCAATAGATAGAGAACAGATGCAAGTTCTAGATCTCGTACTCTCAATCTTGCCACTCACAATCAAAATAGATATGACAATATCATGGCTCAAATCTCACAGCTTTTTGTCAAGTCCTATGCATTAACCTCATACAAAACTCGGCAATTCAAAAGTTAAACTTAAAACATGCTTCGAAAACTAGATTCCGCCCTATCATAAGTTGAGGTAGACATCAAACTCCACTAAGTAAATCATGATTAAGCCTCAAGTCTAGTTCGGGTTCATCACACACACACAAGCACACAACATCCTACCCACAATCTACATGCCATAACACAATGCAATGAAAACTAAATGGTAGGAAGAACGATAGAAAACGTTACCCATCAGTAGGCACGATCACCGCTCTCCATTCCTTATTTGCATCTACTACAAAGCAACACACACACCACCAAACAATTGAGCATAAACAAGCCGATTAAATTCTCATTTCCACCGACTTCCACAAACCATTCATCAACAAAAATAAAGCAATATCCACTAGCTCCACCATTCATACCAAACCATTACACATCCACATACCAAAACCCAAATAGAAAGAATTAAACACATGTAAGCTTGCCAAAATATTCCATCAACTCATCAATTAAATCATCAAAATCATCATTCAAATCCAAATCCAAAACCAAAGTAGAGGTAAATCATAATACAACTCAATCGAAATTCCAAATCATTGTTCAATACTAAACTAGACTAAACTAGAAAGCATAGTAAGGATAAAGAGATAGAGAAGAGAATGAACCAGAGCACCAACTACCGGCACTTCCCCCCAAACTTAGTCAAGTGAGACTAAGTTTGTAAAAAGGTAGTCGGTGCTTCATTGCTCAACCCTATCCTGCTGCTGTTGCTGCTGTTGGCGTTCCTAGCAAGACTGGTATGGAATGGGGACTCGGCGTTGAAGCTCACGGACATCCTCCTGAATAGAATCCACTCTCCTATCAAGGCCGTCAAAACAAGAAGTCATAGAAGTATCCAGACCCTGCAAAGAAGAAGACAAAGACTCTAAAGAGGCATTAGTCTGCTGCAGCATCGAATACATCTGCTGCTACCAATCCGTCATCGGAGTCTGCCGAGGCTGTGGAGGTGCACGAGTGCTAAGACTGGCGGCATCCCGCAACTGTTGATGCTCTGCCTCCGAAAGATGCCGGAGGCTCGTGAAATATCCATCAGGAGATAACACTCCGACCACATCCTTGGGCTCCTTGGTATCCATCAACCAATTGGATCTATCAGACAAATCCGACACTGTTGTCCAATTCGGGCGGGGCATCTTCATAGCCAAATTCCCAAATTTATAAAAGATCGCACCCCTTTGCCCGGGAATCACAAAACGTCCAGCTAACAAGGAATTTGAATCCAAGAATAAAGCCGGAGCCGAAGCACCTGACAGGTCTACACCAATATGCTCAAAGATAGGGGTCATCATACCACAACTAAAAGTCCGGGTGTTAGTATTAGCAGCCCAACTCCATGCATCCATCAACATGGCCCCAAAAGAAAATTTGATACCATTCATCAAAGCATATAACATATGAAGCTCAGAAGTAATCACATTGCTTGACTCATACCGCCCGCACACAGAACCACCAACAAACTTATGAATATAATGGATAACTGGATTCCTAATTGCCGTAGCTCTAGAGTCCTTAATATTGGACCTCCTATCCAATGAAATACCAGTAATCTCCTCCCAAAATTCCCCCAAATTCACGTTCTCATGCAAAAATATCGAATCAGGATCACAACCATAAATCTCATCAATTGTAGCCCGCTGAAAGAAATGTTCCGTACCTTGGAGTTTGAATTTCATAGACAACGGTATTCCTCCCACACCTTTCATAACAGTAATTGATGCAAGTAATTCCCGTGACAACTCCATGTAGTCGGGCCACTTTGCATTGAGCATCTTCTTCCAACCGATGCCCGCGAGGAGACTCCAAACATCATCCTTCAACTTCATAGCCTTCAACGTCTCAAGACACAAGTATTTAGTGCCCACGACTTGCCGGTTCGCCAAATTCTTGTACTTTGCAAACTCCTCATTGTCAAATTTCTTTGGGCGCCCATCCGAAGAAAAAGACTCCCCTCTTGCACGTTTGCTTGCCATAAGAGAAATTGAAATGTGAGATAGGAACAATTCAATGCACCAAAGTATGGGAAGAGAAATTTTGATCGAGAGGCAAATGGGTCGAGTAATTGCTCGATCGAGCATTTAAAACCGCGCACGGCTCGGCCTTACGCCAGATGGCTCAGCCGAGCGAAGGCTCTGTCCGTGCAGGGGTCTGCTTGCACGCTGTGGCTCGGCCGAGCATGCCTCGCTCGGCTGAGCGAGGCTTCTGTCCCCTGCCTTTGACCCAGCTCGGCCGAGCCTGCACCGCTCGGCCGAGCTGCCCCTGCTTTCACCATTTTTTGCCCTTTTTCCGACATTTCCCCGATCATGCCTGCTTCCATCCTCTCTATTCTTCAATCACAATGCTAATCAAATTTGTAAATCTACAAGCAATTAAGAATCCTTCATTAAAAACACTAAACAACATTATTCAACCAAAATCAATAACACACCATTATTCAAAAACATGAAAATAACAAAATTTAAACATTGGGTTGCCTCCCAATAAGCTCTTGTTTAACGTCGAAAGCTCGACGACCATACCTCATGTCAATCATGATCAAATGGTGCAGATCCCGAACTCATACCTCAACTCATCACAACGTAATCCTCCAGGAAAAACAACTTCCTTCTTGCACTTCTAGGTGGCTCCATATCCACTCTAGCCTTCTTTGTCCGAACTTGTTCATATTCATCTAAGTCTCCTGGATCATCCTTTTCTTCATTTTCGTCCCCCATGAGGTCTAATCCCGGATCGAGCACATCCTTCAACCTCTTTTTCCTATCAACTCTCTCTTCTTCAAACTCATGCAAACTCTTTCGAGGTAAGGTAAATACAACTTCTTTTCCCCCACAACGGAAAGTGAGCTCCCCTTGTTTCATGTCGAAGAGTGCATCGACTGTATGTAAGAAAGGCCTTCCAAAAATCAATTGAATGCCACCTTTGTTCTTCATGTCAACCACGAGAAAATCTCCGGGAAATGTGAATGTCAAAACCTACACATGCACGTCTTCAACTACTCCACGCGGACAAAAGAGAGCTTGATTTACCAATTGCAAGACTTGATTTGTAGGTTTAAGATGTCTAACCTCCAACTCCTTGTACAATTCCCATGACATTATATTCACACTAGCACCGGAGTCACACAAAGCTTTTTCAACTTTCACATCTCCAATTTTGCAACCAATGACAAAACCGCCCGGATCCTCCTTCTTGCTAGCTATACTCTTCTCTTCATATTCATTACTTCCCGGTTCATTTAGTTCACCATCTGAGGTTACCTCAACTCCAACGAGTTCATCCAACATGGGTACACGTTCAATCTCTTCCGGAAGTGGCATCTCTATATCTTCTTTCTTCACATAATCAAAGAAATGCACATTTTCACGTTGTTCTTCTTTCTTTTCTTCCACATTTTCTTCATCCAACTCTTTTCCATCTTCCTTCACTATACTCCATTCTTCTTTGAACTCCACACTTTCCACTTTTGGAGTCATGATCTCCAATTTCTCATTCATCCTATCTTCACCATCAATCATATTACAACTTTTCTTTTGTACAATTTTCGTGTCGCTTGGAGATTTCCTAGCTTGATGTTTGCTACTTAATTGTTTAGCTATTGAGGAAATTTGCAGCTGGATTTCCGCGAACATTCCATCATACTTCTCAAAGCGCTTATCAATCTCTTCATTTGGTTTCCTCCTCATCTCTTGATTCACATATCTACTACTTCCCCCAGCATATCCTCCTTGACTACTACTCCCTCCTCCTTCCAATTGCATTTGAGGATTGAGAGCGTTGTTCGGATTTGCGTAAGAAAAATTGGGGTGGAAACGGTTGGATGGATGATAGTACATGTTTCCTTGAGGATTGTATTGAGGTTGATTGTTGTACCCCATTCTTTGATTAATGAAGTTCACATTCTCCGGGTAAGCATTCTCATGCTTAAGTATCATCATATCCTCTTTTCCACTCCCCGAAGTAGATAACTTGTCAAGTTTCCTTTGCATGGCAGCTATTTGTTATTTGAAATCCTCCGTCTCATAAGCATCATTTACCGACTTCACCGGTCTATAATCTTTCCGTTCCCTTGGCCATTGGAAACTATTTTTGGCCATTTTCTCAATTGTCTTCCAAGCATCTTCCTCCTCTTGATCAAGAAATGCACCTCCCGACGAAGCATCCATCATGACTTTTGTATCATAATTCAATCCACCATAGAATTGGCAAATTTGTTGACTCTTAGAAAGACCATGTCGAGGACACTTGCATAGAAGCTCTCAGAACCGATCCCAAGCTTCATAGAGAGGCTCATCGTACCTTTGCCCGAACGAGGTTATATCCGCCCTTCTCTTCAAAGTCAAACTTGGTGGAAAAAACTTGAATAGGAACTTCTCTCTTAATTCTTCCCAAGTGGCAATATTTGACTTGTCTAAACCTTCGAACCAATGCCTCGCTGAATCCCTCAAAGAAAATGAGAATAACCGCAGCCGTATTTGGTCTTGAGGAACTTGGTTGATCTTTATGGTATCTGTGATTTCCAAAAATCGAGATATATGCACATTCGGATCCTCGGTTGCATGTCCCCCAAACTGATTATTCTGTATCATTTGGACCAACTGTGGCTTTATCTCAAATTGCGTGGCATTTACTCCTAACCGGAAACCTCCGGTCATCGGCTCCCCTTGAGGTCGGAAAAGGTTTTGAAGTGGTCTACGAGGACCATTCCTCTCATTTAGCAAAACTTTCATCAATTCAATCTGTCTTTCAAGCTCTTCTATCCTAACTGTATCCTCTCCTCGATTAGCCATGTCCAAATCAATCTCAATACTTCCTTGCCCTTGTTGTAATTTCCTCTCCAAGAGCTCACGAGCCTTGGACCTCGTGATCATAAACAACCTACAACTCCACACAAGAAACCAATTACCAAACTAAACAACTTGATCAAACAAAAGAAAAACAACTATCAATCAACAAGCTAAAAGCAAAAAGTTCACACAAGCAATAAAACAAACACCTAGCCTACAAGCTTCACTTTTCCCCCAATATCTAGCAACCTACTAAATGAAGTTCCCGGCAACGGCGCCAAAACTTGATGCGACTAAAAGTTCAATCAAATTAAACTCCTAGCTACAAAAGAATAAAATTTGTCAAATCCAGGTCCTTCTCCGCTTCGCCCGCTAGAATACCGAGATACTATGGCAAAGTCTTATAGCTAGGCAAGATACAATCGTTGAGTAGTTTCTATCAATCTAAGCATTCAATTTAAACCTAATCTAACAACATATGACAAACATTGAATTAAACCAACATCATCTTTCGATCAATTCTTTCCACAAATCGGTAAACCAAGACAAGCAAATACTCAAATTAGGAAGATATGATGTTGAAATGAATGTAGATGCAATCCAATTAGGTTAATCATTGATGAAAATACATTTTAATCCCTAGGAGATTGAGCAATCGACCCTACACTCGTTAACCCCTTGTCACGGCGAGCTAACGGTTGGTGATCTAAAACTTGCAAACAGTCACGTTATTAAGCCCTAGACCACTCCAAATAGATCGTCAATTATTGCCCTACGACCTAGCACCGCACAAGGATTGGAACTAAAATCGTATGAATCTACACTATTCACGACGATTCCGCCCGCGTGTTGGCTGCAGCGTTCACATCAACTACCTCCTAAGCTGGCTATTACCTACACCTAAGAGGTAAGGAACAAGTTCTCGTGCAATTCAAGCTCTCAAAGGAAAGTAAACAAACAATTATCAAACCTAATCTTCATGCATCCTTACTCAAATCAACATCCAAATTGAATTAGAACATCATACCTTTTAATTGTAACAATACAAAGTTGAAATCAAATACATCCATTACAATTTGAAAAGTAGAGATTTGAATCTTCCCCAATTGGATTTGTATGCCTTGATCTACCACCTTGGATCTTCAATTCTCCTCCAAGGATTGATGAATTAAGCTCTTAGATACTCTAGGATTGAGATGAAATCGTGATGGAAATTGGAATCTAGGGGAATTACTAACTAGATCTAATGAAAATTGACCAAAAGCCCTTCAAATTACTGACTTTCCCCCTTTTATAGACAAGCAAACAGGGCCTCGGATCGCCCGGTCGAAGTATGGCTCGCTCGGTCGAAGCTGGAAACCGCCAAAATTTTGGAGACAACTGGCCAGGCTCGCCCGGTCGAAATGGCTCGACCGAGCCACCTTTTTGTGGTCTGGCTCGGCCGATCGGACATGGCTCGGCCGGTCGAGCCCTCTATCTTTGGCCTGGCTCAGCCCGTCCAACCTGGCTCGGCCGGTCGAGCCCTCTGTCTGCCTTGCTCGGCCGGTCCTGCTCTGCTCGGCCGGTCGACGCCTCCAAACTCCAAACACGTGCAATTTTCCTCCAAAACTCCACCAAAAATGCTCGTTTATGCCCAAAACCTATCCTACACAAATCAAACACACAAAACACGAAAACACAACCAAAATACGACAAAAACATATGATACGGGAGTAAAATAGCCACAAACAAGCACACACACACATCGAAATATGGGTCATTTTACGCACGTATCAGGTTGTCCTCTGCTACGACTGCTCGTGCGTAGAACTCGGAAACCATATGTGGGTTGAACCACAATGTTACTGCTGACAAGTAGCTAAGTACCACAGTCTTGGCTAGGGCTTCCATTATCCATTCTGGGAATTGAAGTGCGGCAAGAGGAGTGTATAGAATGCGGTCCTTCATATTTTGCACCGCCCTCCTCTGATTATTGGATAAGCCGGAGGTATTTCATGTACCCCGGGATTTCCTTCAGTGCTTCGATCAGCGGGATGTTGATGCTGACCTTCTTCAGATTCTCCACAAATCTGGAGAACTTCTCGTCCTCTCTCTGCTTTGCGAACCATTGTGGGAATGGTAAAGGAGGGAGTTGATCTTCAGACTGCTTCAACTTCGTGCCTGGGATAGACTTCGGCGTCGACCGACGTAGTGTGGCCTCGATCGACGGGCCTTTTTCTTCTGCGTCGATCGACGTGGCAGGTCCGTCGCTCGACGTGGATTCATCTCCTGTGCATTTTTGCTCCTTTTCGCCTCCAGAATTGTCTACAGCCATCTCGGGACCCATGTAGCTCGTTCCAGACCTCAGAGTAACGGCTTTGCAATCTTTTTGGGCCTTTGGGTTCACCTTCGTTGTGCTCGGAAGCTGTCCAAGCTTGTGTTGGTTTCCAAGTGTGGTGGCAATCTGGCTCAATTGTGTGACCATCATCTGAAGATGTTTCGTCATCAGCTGCATGTGGTTTGCCATTCCCTTCACCTCGGTTTCTACTTTCCCAAACCGGTTATCCGAGCTCTTGATGAATTTCTCGAGCGTCTCCTCTAGCACG